>PVIC010009316.1:0-45861 GCA_004025085.1 Thryonomys swinderianus
GCAAGGACCTGAGTTCGATCCCCGGTTACCACATATAATGCTGGGCGTGGTGGCTCACGCCTGTAATCCCAGCACTCGGGAGGCAGAGACAGGAGGATTGCTGAGTTCGCGGCGGCTTGCCTGGGCACCATAGTGAGCTCAGGGCCAGCCTGAACTACAAAGCGAGACCCTGTCTCCAAAAAAAGCAAAAAAAAAAAAAGTTATTTTCATAATATTCATTCTAACTTAAAGTTGATGAAAGTACATTTTAATTGGTTCAATAATCATTTAAATGTTTCTTGAGGAGAAGCACATATTTTATTTTGATAAATGTGCCTGGTGGAATTCTTCATGGACTAAAAGAGCTATTTTACATCTCATTGTGAAGGGTAATTGAAAATATTACTTCTGTATTATCATAGAATGACAAAAGTGAACTGTTTAGTAGACATATCCAAGAACAGAGCCATCAGAGGGGTGATTTGAATGAATCTTCCACAAGTGCTCTCCTGCGTACCCAACCCTGGTGAAATGCTGGCTAAACTGTGGCCGACTAACATTTTGACTCAGCCCTGCTGAAGTTCAAGGAATGTTACATACAATGGTCTTCAGATAATAGGACCATTTATGCTGAATTTTAATGATCTACATTCTGAAGTTAATGAGAGGAGCTGATAGCTTTCAAGAGACTGCACTTTTAAAAAATAGCAATTTAGTAAGGGCATCCTAAAAAAAATCCTAACAATCTTTTAAATTACAAAGAGCAGAGTATTCAAGAAGTATGAAATGGACTATTTTAATGTAGATGACTGTCAAATATTATCAAATTCTCAGCAATTATGTATCCATTAAAATGTTAAAAGACATATAAGTTCACCATATAATGCTGAAATATGGGTCAGTGGTAGAGTGCTTGTCTGACTTAGTAAAGCTCAAAGTTCTCTCTCAGGAACTAGAAGAAAAAAACAAAAGAAAATAAATATTCATAAGACTCAGAACCATTTCCTGTCTGAGGAAATGTTTCTGTGTTTTTATCTTATTTAAATCTGAAAAATTGTGATAATCTAGTTGTTTATTAAATGAATATAAGTTGGTCCAAATTAAGGACAAATGAATGCAGGGGTGTATAAGAGAAACTGGCAGCTTATTGGTTAGCCTAGAACTGCACAATATAATAAAACTTCTCTGACAATGGAAATGTGCTATAATCCAAAAAGGTTGCAACCAGCCATGTGGGACCATTGAAATTTTTGAATGTGATTTGTTTGAGTATGTGAATTTTCAGTTTTAATTCAATTCACTTTCATAAAATTACATATGGCTGCTTAATACAATATAACACTGAAAACACTGTGTAGCTTCTTTTTTTTTCACTGATATATGCCATTGCCAGAAGGAGTATTGGGCATATTGTATACTTTTACAAATAAGTATTGAATAATGCATGCAAGGTTAATAGTACAATGTCTTTAACATGTTAATTTTTGAATCAAGATTTAATGCAACCACTGACTGAGGGGGCAAGGACTTTTAATAAGAGAAACAAAATAATCTTGTATTATATAGTTGATGCTGATAAAAAAAAAAGAGAGAGGTCATAGGAAAAGGAAGATGAAGAAAAGCAAAAAGTAACACAGTCAAAGAAAAGAGTATAGAGAAGACAACAGAAGGGAATGATTAAAGATTAGAGGTTATGCAAGAGAATTAAAATAATAAATACCTCTGATACCCAGAACTTTTAAGTATAAGAATGGTTTATTATATTCCAGAGAATTGTGAATAGTTATTATTTCAAGTTATTTTCTCCCATATTAGGTAATGGCTAATCTGAAACCATGGCTTAAGGGTAATCAGCTTCTGGATGATTTAGTGGATTTATTCCTTCTTTCTCTTCTCCATTTAATATTAGCTTAACATAGTCTATTAAATTAGAAATCAAACATTTTGAATTGTTAAGGGTGTAAAGAAACAGAGTACCTCTATGAGAGTTTCTTAAAATGTTTACATTATCCTTTCAATTTCTGCTTAAACAAAGACATGTTTGTAAGAAAGACCTAGAAACTAATGTTCCTACATAGTTACACCTCCATTTATAGGAAGTCAATACTATAAAACACTATCCAACTACAGGTGTTTGATTGAAAAACAGTGATGAACCTATACAATGTAAATCTGGTTTATTTTCATTTGATAAAATTCATAAAACTACACAATATGGTTTATTGTATGTGTGGTTTCTTTTGATCAGCAAAAATAATTTTGTGATACATCTTGATACTTTGTGTATGAATAGTTGATTTATTTGATTCTTGATTAGAGTTACATTGCATGATTTTGAATCAAGTTCACATTCAGAGGTCAATGAAAAATGAATATAGGAGCCTAAGTGATTAAACAGAGAATTTGCAAAGAAGTTTGTGAACAGAAAGGCTTGTTCAGATTTTGATGGCAACTGTAACTAAAAGTTGGTAGCAAGAATGGAAAAGATAAACACAATGTTTCACCCAAAATTTGGCACAACAAAATTTGTGCTGAAATAAATGGCTGGAGTAGGGCATCTGCCCTTTTCCTGTTGTCCCGAAGTTCAGAAGAAGCTTATTAGTAAAAGAGTAAAAAAACTTCAAAAGCATATGTTTGTTTATCTCTTCCATTTTCTCCTAGGGAATTGTTTCCCGTTCAGGAAGTCTGTAGTCTGCTCTGCTTGTTTTGTCGAGTGCACACTGTACTTTGTGAAGTGTTCTCAAATAATAAGGCACTGTGGCTCTGTGAAGTATGGTATTGGGATTTCAATTGTTTTTGTTTTTTGTGGTACCAGGGATTGAACTCTGGTCCTTGTGCTTCCAAGGCAGGTGTGGTACCACTTGAGCTAAATCCCCAGCCCTGGGATTTCAATTGTAATTGCATTGAATCTGTATGGTAGTTGTGGAAGTATAGCCATTTTGACGATATTGGTTCTCCCTACCCTGGAACAAGGGATGTCTTTCTGTTTTCTGATATCCTCCTCTATCTCCTTTTTCAGAGTCCTGTAGTTTTCAGAGTAGAGGTCTTTCATCTCCTTTGTTAGATTGATTCCTAGATATTTCATTTTTTCTGCTTTGGGTGCTATTGTGGAAGGGATTGACTCTGCAATTTCTCTTTCAGTGAGTCTGTTTGTGTATAGGCTGTTGATTTTTGAGCATTGACCTGGCTGGTCATTCGATAGATGCAGATGAAAACAACACTGAGATTTCATCTCATTCCACAAAGAATGACTGCTATTGCTAAATCAACCAGCAGTAAATGCTGGTGAGGCTGCAGGAAGAAAGGAACCCTTCTCCACTATTGGTGGGATTGTAGACTTTTACAGGCATTGTGGAGATCAGTGTGGAGATTCCTCAGAAAACTAGGATTAGTGGTCCCATTTGACCCTGCTATTCCCCTGCTAGGAATATATCCAAAAGAATTACAAAAAGATTTATATTGTAAAGACATATGTACACCCATGTTCATAGCAGCTCAGTTTGTGATAGCCTAATCTTGGAAACAACCCAGATCCCTATCAACTGGAGACTGGATAAAGAAGACATGTTTTTTTCTTTTTAATAAAATGGAGTATTACTCTGCCATACAGTCTCATTCATTTATGTGTAAATGGATACAACTTGAGGACACACTAACAAGTGAAATAAATAGATCCCAGATAGGTAAATACCATATATTTTCTGTGGTATGAGAACATGTAGATGAAAATTAGTTCTAGAATGTTTGATAGATTTTGTAAAATAGGAAATATTCAATGGAAATGTGGTTGGGGGAATGTAATGAGGGGAAAGAATAAATATGATTCTGAAAGAAAAAGAAATAGCGTGTATATAAGGGTGAGGGCTTGTGGGTGGGTAGGGAGATTGGTAAAAATGAGAATGAACTTGTGTCATATATTGGTACAAATTCCCCCATGTTGAGTGTGATTGTGAGCTATATGTATAATGAACCAATAAATAATTCAATTAAAAAAATAATATGGCACTCTGAGCATTCTGAGTGTGCAACGATAGGGAAACTAGCTGTGATTTTCAATGCCAGATTCACCAATAATAAAACTGATATTTGTGCAATTTGTCCAGTGACTTTAGTTTTTGTTGTGCTTTTACCTCAAAGTGGTTCGAGATTGAGGATGTAAAACAAGAATGTTTCACATTGAACTTCAAAATATTTATTATCTTATCTCAAAAAACAAGGGAATATTAATGAAGTAAATCAGCTTCTAAGTAAGAGTCAAGCATTGTGTTAGCTTCCTGTTTGAATGCTGATGATTCTATTTAGGATAAGTTGTATTCCCTTAATTAGGAATGTTAGTTTCAAAGCAATTTATTATGAACTATACAATCCTGGCCTTTTAAATCAGATCTCGGATTAAGTTACAAATATCCATAGATACATTAACTATTCATTCTGGGTCTTCAAATAATTACGTTGTAATTATTTTTCCAGGTAGAAGCATTTCTGTGATATAGCTGTGGTTTTTCAAAATGATACACTTTGTGGAGACTAAACCAAGGAAGCTGAAAATCAGGCAGTGGTAAAAATGCAGGAGGGGTACATCAGCATGTCAATTTTACATCTGGCTGATAAGATGATGGCTACAAATCTGTTTGAGCAAATGTTTCCCTGACAAGCTATTTAATTAGAATTACAATCATCTTCCCAGAAATGATCTTTAAAATAAATTGTCAACTGTAAATGGATGAAAATAGTTTGTCTCTCCTCAGATCTCTTGAAAGAAAAGAGCCAAAGACAAAGCATCTTAGAAATACCATAATTTTCAAAATGGAAATGGGGAAAGAGACATTAACATGAGATAGAAGAACATGAAGCTGTGATTGGAAGGGTTTTAATTTTTTCCCTTTTTCTAGTTTCTCAAAAAGATTTATGTTGTTAACAAAGCAATTGTTTCTCTTACAGATTGTCATTAAGCAGCTATATACTTCAAAGTGCTTCTCCTTTCACTAAAACAGAAAAATGCCTAGAATTTTTTAAAATGTTAATTTGATGCAGTACAGTATAAATCTACATACAAATTCCTAACCGGTTACATATCCTGAGACATATATTTTCTACTATGGTAACCTTGAAAAAATTCTTAAAATTGTTTCAGATTATTTCTTTATATACAGATTCTAGACTATATTATCCTTTGTAAGATATTTGTACCTTTGAAATGCAAGTTCTCTTAAAATAATTCATATAAAAATCTAGACTAGAAATAAAGAAAACTACATTTTAGTATATGTGCTGCTGAAGTGAGCATAAGAAAACTACATTTTAACACAGTGTGATCGCTTTTTTTTATTCTTTTTTTGAGGTAAAGAAATTGGCTTATCTAGGACATGAAAATTTGGACTTTGATGTGATTTAATAAAACTTACTAAATAATATTTGTAAACAAAGCATTTTGAACTCAGAACTGAGATAGATACTATGTATCAATTTAGTTCAAAGCCCGTATATTGTTAAGAGCTTTTGTAACATTCCTACCAAGAGAAAAGTAACTTCAAACCTGATTTTTTTTATATATTCCTATTGTTAGTCGGCTTGCTGTTGAAGTGACAAAATATCTGACAATGGGAATTTAAAGAAGAAATGATTTATTTTTGGCTTATAATTCAAAAGGTTTCAGTCCATAGTCTTTGTCTCCAAGGAAGGAACATCATGATGGAAAGGATGGTAGCAGAAAACTGTAGCACAAAGTGGCCAAGAAATACAGAATAAGAGAAGCACAGAAGGCAGAAAAGGCAGAAACGGGAATACATTCTTGCTTTTCCAGTGGCTGTCTAAGTCCAGATAGGCTTATCTCCTAATTATTCAGCTGTAAATTCATATAGGGACTGATCCAAATGAGGCCAGTGTCTCTGTGAATTTTCATCCCTGGATTTTGCTACATGAGGAATCAAACCATCAATGCATGACTCTTTGGCACCTCTTCATATTTAAGCCATCCCATATTTCTGAGAATCAGAATTTAACACAGGAAAGGACCTTGTTTATATGTTACTTATATATTCCTGTACTTTATATATTTTTCACATTACAGACTAGTTACAAAATACAAATTAAAAGTGAAGATTAAAAAAATAGGAGGACATTCCCACATCCTAATGAATCAATTTATAGTGCGCATTTCACTGTGGCTACTATTATCTTCCATAGTTTCAACATACATATATAGCTTTAAAAAGAAAAAAGCAAAACTGGGTATATAATTTATTTTAGATTTTAATGAGAATGGGTGAAAATTCTATTTGAAATTTGGCTTTTTTATTATACACAATCTCTAAATGGTGCACTGCACTGAATATGGAAATATATTTAATTGAGTCAAAGTTTTCAAAAAACACAGTTATATTTTAATTATACATGAATATTTAAATAGTTTTAGACTTTAAGTAAATGCTCAAATATGCCTGTAGCTGTTATATTTATCAAAAGAGCTTCTCTACTTTGTCTGATATGCTCATAAAGATATAAGCACAATCATGTAAATGAACATCATAAATACAATTTAAATTTTCATGTATTGGACTTATGTTTAAAATTTTATTGAAAACTGTGACACTTTTGCTAAGTGAAGTTTTGGAAAGAATCACATATGAAACACAGATGTGTTTATAACACATTAAATAAAGAAGTGGAAAAATCTCCAGAGAACAAAGTTCTGTGCAGAGTCAAACCATTAAATGGTATAATTTTATTATGCTATATATAAAACCTGGAAATTTTCAGAAATACTTTAAAAAGAAAAGTGACTATTAAAGTATAATTTGCACAGTTTTAAAAACATTTACAAAGTTTTATTATATTATTTAAATTTATATAAAACACAAGCATATTGTTTCTAATCATTTATTATAGCTCTTTTTTATTTCCTTTCATTACATTTTAGTAGGATAACATTTAACATTTTCCCCTTTGTTTTCTACTGGCTCATCATGTAGGTAATGTTGTTTGAGATTATTGAGGTGGAATCCATGTTTGCTGCCAGAGAAAGTAGATCTAATTTAGGAGAAAAAGTAATAAACCAGATCTAATTGGTGATATATTAATTCCCTCTTTTGAAATTTTTATTCAACATTATTAGTAAATTCTTAATAATACATGAGCTCTGCAATATCTAGTGTCTTAGATTGTTAAGCAGTTTTTATAGTAGTTTTATAACTCTATTATTAGATTTATTCTTATGTTAAGCCATTTGTGATTTTGATAATGAAATACCTCTTTCCTTTATATGATCCCTAACTTTAGGTTAATTAATTCCTATATGTCAGGCCTTGTACTGACCATGCTCCAAAATATTAACATTAACATTTATTAATAAAAATATTGAGTTTGTAACATGTAGCATATGAAAATATTTTATACTCAACACAGTTTACATAATTTTCAGGAGATTATATTATTAGTAAATAGAAGAGTTAAAATCATTACTAATGTTTTATATATATTCAGAAACCAAAGTTTCTCAAAAAAATTATATTGTAAAAGAATAGGTACCTAGTCACGATTTTTCTTTGAAAGAACATTAAAATTTTGTTAAGATTTATCTAATAGGATCTAAAGACTAATGATTTACTATTACTTGTACAGACATCATTTAAAATTGTCTAAGACTTTCAGATTTATGTCAATCCTATCTTTTCAAGGAATATCCTTTATTTAGAATGAATGAACATTTAAGTACTAGGTAATTCAAAATATTTCATGGAAAAGTGTTTCTTCCAGGTCCTTATCCTATATGTATTTCATACATCTGACAAGTTACAGGATGGAAGGTTGGTACCAGATTCTGTCCTACCAGAGAGTCTGATATCTAAGCTAATTCATTGTCAGAACATGAATTAGAGCAAACACACATTGATTTACCAAACTTCAGTGTACTTGGATAAAAATAAAAAAGGAAGATATTAGTTGGAACAAGCCAGCTTTATATTTTTATTGTCTATTTTGAAAAATGCACTGCAATGATCAACTCTTAACAGAATGCATTCAATATTTCATCTTGCATCCTCTAAAACATTAGTAGTCGATATATAAATTATCTATATCACATCTAAGCAACTCTTGAAGTTCTGTCATTAGATCTCTCTCAGTAGTGAGGCACTGAGACCTCAGAGAACATGTCTTCGAGGTGTGTGTGAAAATAATAAGATGTTAGGACATATTTTTTTCTTGGTAAATGAGTAAAACCTGATGAAAGAAGGAAAGGTACTCTGGGAATGGTACAAGTTTTCTCATAGAGAAGTATTATTAGGGTTAGAAGCACTATTATTTTTGTATTTAAGTATAAATTAGGGTTTGCATTTACTGTGTTTGCTATGAGAATTCAAATACAGTATCTAGTGTAGAATAATATTTTTAATTGTAGGTTCATATTTTGTGAAATTTAATAATCAAAACATCAATTCTCAGCAAACTGTGAATATAGGCATATCATATTTTATTATAATAGAAGATATATTTTTTCTTTCAGCAAAGCATGTTTCATAAACTGAACTCTGCAGACAAACTACCCTAAGTTTTAGAAGGAGGCACTTTTTTTTTTTTTTTGAGACAGGCTCTCAGTTTGTAGTACAGGCTGGCCCTGAGTTCACTATGTAGCTCAGGCAAGCCTCGAACTCAGCAATCCTCCTGCCTCTGCCTCCCAAGTGCTGGGATTACAGGCTTGAGCCACCACGCCTTGCATTTGTGGTATGTGGTACTGATTGCCGGTGGGAGATAGGCCACCATGCCTGGTATTGTTGTATGTGGTTACCAGGGATCAAACCAGGGACCTTGCACTTGGTAGGCAGGCACCAGAACCACTGAGCTCAATCTCCAGCCCAAAGAAAGCACATTTTAAAGGCAAATGTTTGTGTCTAGCAGAAAATTCTGAGCAAATACTCAATTGCAAAGCTTATATTTCTTACTTCAAAATAGGGATTTAATTCACATTATCAGAGTATAGCACAACACTTATTCTTCTACACTGTATCCTGTCATAAATGTCAGGGTCTGCCATTATTGAAGGAGTTCTGATCTACCATTAAATGTTTTGTTGTTTTCTTTGGTTTGGTTTGGTTTGGTTTTTCAGAAAGTGGCATTTATACTCTGCAGCCAGGTTGTCTTTCATATCATAAACGGATATTATGGCCTCAGAAATTCAAAAGCTGATGATATAAAACACTGATTTAGAAAGCAGAGGGAACATTTCTTTGCAGAGACAGATTGAAGGCAGAGGGTTGGAACCAGAACACTGACAAGAAGGCCTTTTGAACCGTTGCAGTATTTGAGAATTAAAGAGAGAAGAGCCAGAGTTGGAAACTTTGCAATTACAAAGAACTGTACAATTTTCACAATAGTAACTATTCTGTCAATCTGTAGTACATCGGGAGAATTTCTCAGTGTTAGAGTTATCTCTATAATGAGCCAGGTAGATACAATTTAAAATACATGCAATTGTCAATTTTGTAATGTACTGCATAAATCAGATGAAATATTGAGGCAGAAAATGTGCTTTTCGAAAATGTACAATGTGTTTGACTTTCATATAGCCCTGTATGTCAAAAGGGTTACAACATATTTTGAAGAAACCTCTGGAAAATATATGTACTGGGGCTTTTAGTAGAAGTCATATTCATAGAAAAAAGAAGGTATGTTTTCCCCTTGATATTTTGCCTCCTCAATAAATTTCTAGCAAAATCATGTATTCGGAATAGCAAGCCTTTACTATTTTCAGGGGGACCAGAAATAGGTGGAAAGAAATGTTGAATATTTGGCTTGTGAAAGACAGGAGATTTTGAGCCAAGTGAGAGATTATAATGGATTTAATGTGAAGAATCAGCTGAAAAGTCAAAACAATAAAATGTAGCCACATAGAGTAGATATAGCTATAGGCGACATATGTATGACATAGAATTTATCTTAGTAAATTAATAAGGTAACTGTCTACTAAAATAATAGAGAAGAGAAATTTGAATAGCATTATGTAATTACAAATTTATCTACAACAAATAAAAGAAGTTATTTTAAGAATTAGAAAGTTCTGCGATATCAGGGACTGATATATAAACGGAGCAGTGTAGAACCTTTCATATTTAAGATGTCAATGGATTTAAAGAATGACTGCAAGTTGCAGGGTTTTTTGTTCTTGATAATTAGACTGTTCTTGACTTTGACTGGAGTTAGATCAAACTGTAGAGCGGATTTGATCTGCATTTCCCTGATGATTAAAGAAGCTGAACTTTCTTCATGTACTTCTTGACTTTTCTTCTTGTTTCAGTAAGAGTTTGTTCATTTTATTTGACCATTTGTGTTTGGAGGTTTTTCTTAGTTCTTTGTATATTGTCGATCATAGTTCTATGTTGAAAGAGTAACTGGCACATAGTCTTTTTTCTCTTTTTTTGAATCCGTCTCTGTAGTGTTGACCATTTGCTTTGTTTGTAGAAGCTTAATTCAATGAATCTGATTTGTCACTTCCTGGTATAATTTACTGGGCTATTGAAGTTTTTTTTCAGGAATTCCTTGCCTATGCTTTACTTTTACTTTTTCTCCCATGTTATTTTCCAGAAGTTTCAGTATTTCTAATTTTATATCTAAGTCTCTGATACACTTTGATTTTGTTAGTATAGGCTGAGAATGATGGTTTCATTGTTCTGTACATGGATAACCAACTTTATCAGCACTCCTTGCTAAAGAGGTGATCTTTTACCTAGTGAACATTTTGGATTTTTTTTTTAATCATATAGTTGAAGGTCCATGTGGTTATGTGTTGTCTATTCCATTAGCACATCAGTGTCTTTTTATGTCTGAATGATGCTGTTTTCGTTACTATAGCTGTGTAGTATAATTTGAAATCCAGGAGTGTGATACCTGTGGTTTTGCTCCTTTCTCCCAGGAGAACTTAGACTGTTTTGAGTGTCTTCTCATGCAAATTTTTAAATTATTTTTTTCTGATCCTGTGAAGTATGTAGTTGGTATTTAATAGAATTTTCATTAAATCTCTGTATCCCTCTTGAACATACTGTCTGGGCATTTTCATGATATGGATTCTGCCTACATTTAACTGAAGATTTTGCATTTTCTAATGCCCTCTTGGATTTCATTATAGAAGGTATGTATTACAGTTTTTGTCTTGAAGGTCTTTAAGCTGCTTGGTTCAATTTAGTCCTGGATATTTCATTCTTGTGAAGCTTCTATGAATTGCACTAGTTTTCTGAGTTTTTGTGGATAGTTTAGTTGGTGGTGTAGAACAGCTGCTGGTGATTTTTCTGAATTGATTCTGCACTTAGCCATTTGAATGTATTAGCTTAGTAACTCTATTTATCTTCTGGTGAATTTTTTGGATCCTTTGAGTAAAGGATTATATCATCTCCAAATAAACTTAATTTGACTTTTTCCTTTCTTTCTCATGTCCCTTTTTTTTTTTCTTGTTTGATTTCTCTGGCTGTATTTTCAAGCAGTGTACTGAACAGGAGTGGTGAGTAAGTATGCTGGTCTCTTTCACGTGTGCATCTCATCCTAGATCTCATTGCATTTGACACACCAAAGATCTGAGGACTGGATTAACAGATTTATACAGTCCTCAAAGGCTGGACAATGAACAGTGTTCAAGTAGAAGAGAACCAGTCAAAACAGGAGAGGCTTTGAAAGCTAAGATGCAACTAGAAGCAAATGCTGAAGAACAGGAGTTAAAAATTATATCATTAAGTTAATTAGTACATCTAGTAAATTTAAAATACTCATGCATAGAATAAAACTGAGTCTAACTGCATAATATTCAGAATGTTTCTATATACAATCTACAATCAGCAAACAAAAATTGAAGAAAATCTAAATTTACATGATGAAAAGTTAATTAACAGAGATACAAGTTAAGATGAAACATAAATTGGAAGTACCTGGAAGATAATTGAAATGGTTATTCTAAAGTTGTTCCAGCAAAAAACTAGGAATGCTTTTGAAATCAACAGCTGATTAGCATCAGTTAGAAAGGGACTAAGAATAACCATTTGAAGAGGTAACAGCTGAAAACTTTGTAAAACAATCACACTGAAATCCAAAGATCCAAGAAGCCCAAATGACACCGAGGATAAATAATAAACACAAAATAAAATAAACAATTCAATTACTTCATCTTTCTATTTGTCCATTTTCTTTTGCTCCAAAAAATGTTAAAACCAATGATTATTTCTGATGTGATCACAATTTGTCATAGTCTAATTCTGGGAGAAGTCCAAACATCTTTGCCCCGTGATTTTAGATTATTATGCCATGTTAAAATGTACTACCTTTCCATTATAAAAATAAATAATATTATATGAATTCTTTGTAAAATACATGAATGGATAAATGAATTAGTAAAATGTCTTGATCAAGAGAAACTGGGCATATGCTATAATATATATTCTAGACATATACATATATGAAATTAAAACTAGCTAAAGCCGGGCGTGGTGGCTCACGCCTGTAATCCCAGCACCCGGGAGGCAGAGACAGGAGGATTGCTGAGTTCGAGGCTTGCCTGGGCTACATAGTGAGCTCAGGGCCAGCCTGAACTACAAAGTGAGACCCTGTCTCAAAAAAAAAAAAAAAACAGCTAAAAATTATTATGAGAAATACTCTTAGGAAAATTGAAATGACAGGCACATTTGGAGGAACTTAGTGACAGGGATTATAGGTAAAGAAGGGTTTTTGATGATCTGGTAATAGTAAAAAGCTTGATATGTATGCTGGTGCATGAATTGGATAAACTAATATTTTGAAATTTCAACAAGTTTGAACTTTCAATTTCAGTGAATTTTTGTACTATTTTATGTGAAATTTATAAATTTGATATGAGAATGTCAATTTAATATATATTTAAAGATTGATGATGTAAAGAATATTCATAAAAATTAGTCTTTTTAAGATGATCTTTGCAAAACTACTCAATTGAGGAAATTACTAATCTTTGGATACCTAGATAGTTTATAAAAAAGTATGCTGAAACAATTTTTACTAAGTAGCTTGTTATGTCTGTCTTTTCACCTGATGGATAGTATGTCTATTAGGCAATACTTAAGTTGTATACCTTACAAAATGTAAAATAAAGGTCTTAGAGGGATGCAGATGGTGACAAAATAAGACATGCTATTCTTTTAACATGTTGATTGCTCTGGTTTGTATGGAGATGTCCACTCAAAGCCTTATGTTCTCATAGGTGATGCTTCTGGCAGGTGATTGGCCTTGGAGCATGATTCTCATTCATAGATTAGCCTAGGGATGATGTTGTAGTTAACAGTGATGTTGGGAGGGAGGTATGTAGGGAACAGGGAAAAGGGATGTTACCAGAACTCCTGAAATGGGTCCTAGTCTCCTGAAAACCATAAAAGAACAAGGCAAATGAAAAAATAAAACAGGAAATGAAAGTTCCAGAAGCAATTGGATTCCAGACCTGATATGTTGCTCTCAACGGCAAAAATGAAAGCACCCCACCTTGCCACTATTTATTGGGTTCACAGGGAGTAACAGAAAACTCAGAGGGTGTAAATTAGCCTAAATTAACAAGGAATTTATAATCAGTGGAAATATCAGATGTCTGGAGATTGGTAATGTTGGGACCAAGGAATCTTCATTTTTTAAGTCACCCCATCTGATGTTTTAGCTGTAAACAAACATTGTACTTTATAAAAAAGTCCTGTATAGATGTGATATATATATATATATATATATATATATATATATATATATATATATATATATTCTGTAAAAATAACTTGTGACAACTTGCTAATTGTGCTAATTGTGTGAGGTCTCCTAAAATCCCCCAGGCAAATGGATAAGGTTGCTAAACTGGTTTCACTGGTCACCAAGTACAGCGATTTCCTAAAGAGCTTAAGGAGACATAGCTCACATAATTAACTGGTGAGCTAATCAATAGGGCTGTTCCTACCAAGGATTTCCTTTGTTAGCCCTCCCACAAGATGACTGTATTTCCTATTCCCCCTCTACCAATGACTGCCTGATAAGTATGATAGATCAAAGTGTTAGCCAATTACTAGGAGGTTTAGGTCCCCCTCCCGTGTGTAACCTGAAATGCCCTTAAAAGGGGCCAGTAGCCATTCTTCAGGGTCTCCAACCCAATATTGGTAGACCCACTGCATGCTCTACTAATAAAAGTGCCCTTGTTCATTACATGTGTGTGTTTGTCTTCCTCAGGGTAGCATGATCCAGGCATTACAGTAACAACCATGAAGATCTTATGATGAGGATCTTTTGTTGATTAGCACAATAAAAAGAGCAAAAACATTTTTACAAATAGGTGGGCTGAGTTAAGCTGATAAGGAATTTGTCCCTCCCCAGGTGAGACTTTTCTCTCACTACTTAGTTCTCAAAGAACCAGGATGTCTTCAGTGAATACAGTCTTGGCCCTGAGTGTCTTAGCTTCACAGGACCATTGAGGTCTCAGCTGTGACTTGCAAGCAAAGAGGGAGGTATGTCTGTTGGTATGTCATAGCCTGCTTGTAGGAAGGCCAGACCTAATCATAATTTAATGGTGAAATGATTTTTTTTTCTCAAAACTGAGGAGAGTGGTTCCTGACGGAGGTGAAGCCTTGTGGGAAGTGGTAAGAAGTCTCTTCCTTGATGGCTCTCTGCTTCTTGCTTGCCAAGAACAACCCTCCTCTGCCATTCCCCTCTATCATGCCCTCTTGCTGGGAGCTGACAGACTGTGGACTGGAACCTTACACAAATAAAACCAAACAGAAGGCCAAAATCGAACTCCTTTTTAAACTGTGGGTATCAAATACTAAATTGAGTTTCAATGATGAGAAAAGTAACAAACCTGGCTATTTATGGGAGGGTTTTATTATTTCTCTGTGGTTACCTTGTTTTACATCAAAACTAATTACTGTGGAAAAAAATTTAGACAACCTGAGTCGTGGAGGTTGTATCAGAAGAAACAGTGACAGGTTTTCCGGCGGACTGAGGGACCAGCAGCGGGCGGACCGGACCCAGCAGCTCCGGGCCTGCCGTGCCCTGTTTCTGGCGGACTGAGGGAGCAGCAGTGCGTGGACCGGACCCAACAGCTGCAGGTCCGCCGTGCCCTGTTTTCTGGCGGACTGAGGGACCAGCAGCGGGCGGACCGGACCCAACAGCTGCAGATCCGCCGTGCCCTGTTTTCCGGCGAACTGAGGGACCAGCAGCAGGCAGACCGGACCCAGCAGCTGCGGACCCACCGTGCCCTGTTTTCCGGCGGACTGAGGGAGAAGAAACAGTGACAAAGGAATATAACTATGTGGTGTTTCTCTGCTAGGTATATACAGAAATGAATTAAAAGAATTATACCACAGTGAAATATGTCCACCCATGTTCATAGCAGCTCAGTTTGTGATAGTTAAATTTTGGAAACAACCCAAATGTCCATCAAATGGAGAATGGATAAAGAAGATGTGTTCTTTTTTTTAAATAAAACAGGGTACTACTCAGCCATAAATAATGACAAATTTGAGTCACTTAAACTCTAATGGATATACCTTGAGGACACACTCATAATTGAAATAAATAGGACACAAGTTTGCAAACACCATATCTTTAGTAGGAGAAATTGAAGGTGTAAATGAATTGCAAAATGTATGATCAGTGTTGTGAAATAGCAGGAAAATGTTCAAGAAGAATAAGAATGACCAAGAAGGGAAAGTAAAGAAGGAAAGAAAAATGTGATGGTAAAAAAGAAAAGGAAGCAAAGGTTATGTACACAGGGAAATGGGAGTTGTAGGGGAGGCAGGGAATGGGAAAAAATGAAAATTAAGATGTGTCATCCAAAGGTACAAATTCTAAATGTTGAACGTGATCATAATGCATAAAAAATATCTATAAAATCATTTTTTTAAAATGTGCCTAACAAAAGTACAGAAGCTATGTACTGAAAACAACAGGGAAACTGATGCTGTAAATAAGTGGAGATACTAATACTCTGCCAACTGAACTCACACCGGCATAATCCTTAACAGAGAGCTAGCGGATTTTCTTTGGGGGAAACTTATTTCTTGATACTTCAACTTCTAATGATAGGCCAAGTAGCTACAAGAGACAAAACAACTTTTTTTAAAAAATTGTTCCTTTATTGGTACATTGCATATACATGTTGTTATCACACTGAATATTGGGAACTTGTACCAGTATATGGCACAATTTAATTCTCATTTTTCCCATTCCCCTACCCACTCCAAAAATCCTCAACCCCTAAACATATAGGCTGTTTCTTTTTATTATTATTATCATCACATTTTTCTTTATCCCTCACTCCTCCACCACAGTTCCCTTTGCATATTTTCTATTGCACAATATCCATCATACATTTTGGAACTTAGAACAAGTTTTAAAAAGAAGATAGTTGGAAAGCTTATATTACTCTGTTTTCCTCTAAGTTCCTAATGATTGTAATAAATTAGGTTTGGGAGAAGTTGCAAGACAACTCCATAGGTAGTGGATATCCTTTATAATGAGTTTATCTGACACAAGTGATTATCCAAGACCAACTGACAAATTAATAATTTTAATGTAAATTATGAGATAAACATTTAAAATACATCAAATGCATAATCTATAAAACAATATTAGAAGTCTTCAAATTTATCTTTACTTCAAAAATCATCATTAAGAAAATGAAAAGACAATAATAAGATAACATTAAAATTCATATATTTAGCTAGTGAAAATATATTAACAACTATATTTTAAGATGCCTACCATCAATATAATGAAAATACAGATTAATAACAAGATATCCCTTTAGCTACAATGGAATAACTATGCTAAAAGAAAACAAATATTTGAGCTACAATATTGACAAACAAAAGAGAATACATTGCAGGTGGGCATATAGAATGATGTAGCACTTTGAAAAATCAATTTGCTGATGAACCATTTACCTAAGTGATTTTACTGCTGGCAATTTAGCCAAGAAATGTGTCTATACAAATTATGAATGTGTTGCTCATAAACAGCTTATTTCTAAAAGCTGAAATAATCAAATTGTTCATTAAATCATGTGACTAAATACCCAGCAACATGCATTTGCAATAAAATGTAACTCAAAATTTGACTGGATTAGAGCATACAAGGTTTAAACTCCACAACTGGAATCAGAGAACAAAGGCAGTATATGGAGGTCTACAAAGATGACTCAGTATGTTAGTGGTGGGAGGAACCTGAGCCTTTTAATTCCTTCAGGAGAAGAAGCTCCCATGATCCAGGGGTGGACTGATCACAGAGTACTTAATAAAGACTCAGCCAGTGGCATGGAAGAGTCCTGAGAGTTAGAATTAGTCAGATCCCTTTAAACACATCTTTATAAAAAAGATAGAGTAAGCTTTTATCTCTGTGATGCTTTAAAATGGCACCTGGAATATGGGGAACACTTTTGTGAGGCTGATTTGTATTAAAATGAATTTGAAAAAGTAGGTATCACTGAGGATAAGCTTATAAGAATGTCTTTATTATTCTTTCTAGCACATTTTTTCTTTCATCCTTTATTAAATATGAGCTTATGGTAAAATATTTTCTGATCTACTCTTATGCATTTGAACATTCCGATTCTACTTGATCTTCCCCGAAGGTTCCAGGCTCAAATTTTCTCACATATTTGGTAAAGTGAAACTGACATGAAATCCAGAGAAACACATATTGTCTCATCTACACTTAGTGTCTACTCAGCAATAGAAAGAAATATCTGTGAGTGAGAGCATCTTCCTTTACTGTTTTTTTTTTCCTAATGAGAGAAAGGTGTCTTTAAATGTCAGTTGCAACAATAGAGGGTGAAGATAGATGATACAAAATAATATCAGTTTTTGTAAAAAATAGTGGTACAATAAACTTATTTGGGAATCATTTTCTATTAGTGATATTGAGAGTCGAATAAAGTTTGAGTGATATATCAGTCTTGTAACAGTGAAAGTAAAGTCTAGAGATACGGCACCAATGAATGTGGTGACACTGTCTTCCCGTGAGCGCAGAACTGCTGCTCCGTGGCAGAAAGCAACAGCACAGCTCCGCGCTGGGCTCTCAGGCCCTTCAGAGATTGTCTGAGCTCCACAGGGAACCCCTGCTGAAAAACCACTGCCTTCCCCTGGGGCCCTCATTGAGTGACTGACTGAGCAAGGAGACTGGAGTCCCACCCACCTAGGCCAGTTGTGTCACAACTTTGAAGGGCCACTTTAGCTGCCTGAGTCATTGGTCGTCTATGACAGATTGGCTCCGTCTAGCTCCTCCCGGGGCCTTCCGTTCAGTTATGCTGTGTTCGGTCCAAGAGCAGGCCTATGGGGACCAATGTCCAATCTCCTCGCTTCCTGGGGAGCTCAACCTGAAAGTGGGGCCAGAATAATAGTCAGTTCCCCAGTGTTTTTAAATGTGCAGGGGGCCTAGAGTTAGGAGGACCATGGAAGCGTGCCATGGGTAGGGAACGATGAAAGAATTGAGGAATATTATGTCCACTTACCAAATCCTTTCAAAAAATGTAAGTGTTGCGTACTGCAAACATATACTAATAAAAATAAATAAAATGAGTCTATGTCCTCACAGATCTATCATAGTTTTTAAACATAGTTAAGTTTAGCATGCATTTAATGCACCTAACCTATCAATGGTTACCTAGGGCTGATCAGAACCTCAGCTACTTTTGGGGCAAATAGCAAGGAGTAAAAAGAAAGAGACAGGGACAGTTTTCAAAATACAGGGTGGATGTGATGGTTAAAAAAAATGGGAAACAAAGATTATGTATTTAGGTTGTGGGGGTAAAGGGGTGAGTAGCAAAAAGGGCAAAAATGAGAAGTCAATTGTGTCATATACTGGTACACATTCCCAATATTCTCTGTGATCATCATGTGTATATGCAATGTACCAATAAAGATAAAAAGTAATTTAAAAATATGTATATAGGGTGGGTACCAGGAGAAAACTGACCTCGGACAGACTCAAAACACACCCCACTGTTGTCCCACTTTTATTAGCTAGTGAAGCTCAGGGGAAAAGGTAGCATGACAATAGAGAATGGGTGGTTAACGAATAAATTAATGAGGAGCTAGATTTTCTTTACACCCAAATGCCTGTATACTGACAACCTTCCTCAGCAGGTGCTATCTTGCCTCCAAAGTGCCAGGTTTTCAGAATTCCACTGGTAGGCAGGGAGCTTGTGGCCTTCTACAGATTCCCTTACCCCTGAAGCAAGTAACACCCACCTAGACTGGGGACCTTAGTTTCTTAGCCTTGTCCTCAAATCATCATAGTTCAGCAAATCCACAGCTATTTATTCTAGTGACCTCCTGCTATTACAAGACCGTGGGAGTATACTGTATTACCACTCACAAGGAAAAAGGTCCAAACTGAAAAGTTGAGGTATAGTTTCTAATACTGCATTATAAATTTGAAAAAATTTAAGTCAGGTACTATCTAGAGTTACTGTATAATTATCATGTACCAGATATCATACTAATGTGTATTCTACTTCTAAAGCAATGCCCAGAAAACCCTTTAAAAGTATTGATTCATGGGCCGGAGGGTTAGCACAGTGGTTCCGGCGCCTGCCTCGCAAGCGTAAGGACCTGAGTTCTATCCCTGGTTACCACATACAATGCTGGGCGTGGTGGCTCACGCCTGTAATCCCAGCACTCGGGAGGCAGAGACGGGAGGATTGCTGAGTTCGCGGCGGCTTGCCTGGGCACCATAGTGAGCTCAGGGCCAGCCTGAACTACAAAAAAGCAAGACCCTGTCTCCAAAAAGCAAAAAAAAAAAAAAAAAAAAAAAAAGTATCGATTCACACTCACTTTATACAGACAAAAATATGGCTTATTTGACTTAGATTAGTACCAAACAGAAATGAAATCAAGTTGATATTCTTAAAGCCTTAATATTACTTCTAAAAGCTGCATTATTTATTAAGAGTAGTCAAACTTATCTCCAAAAACCATACAGTTCATATATGGCCAGTGTCGAACAATATACACCTTGAACCATATGAAAATTAGTTTACCATATGTTGAGAGCTTATAATATATATATATATATAGATTATTAAGATGTGTAAAATTTGATTTATCTACTTTAGATAATTGAATAACAGTATAATTTCAAGACTATAAATGAGAGGATAAACACTTCCTAAAAACTCAATAAGTCAGCTTCATTAAGATATATTATCTATTCTGTTAAGCTCTAAATCCATAGAATATCTTTGTCATTTTATAAAACAACATATAAAAGTAACCTGGCAATCTTTTATGATAAATGTTAGTGGTTCAGGGTTTTGAATTTTTGAAAGGGATATTTAAGCCTTCTTATAGTACACAGTTAGATCTTAATATAATTAAAACACTTAAGAAAAGGAAGATACAAAGGGAGGGAGAAAAGAGGGAGAAGAAACAGGAGAAAGTGAGAAGGAAGGAAAGAATTCTTAGCCCAGTGATTCTATACACATTTCCAGGTTCTTGGGAGCACTCAATGTTTTTCTCTTCTTTTTCTCCATTATGCTGTCATGATTACACTAAATTTGGTAGCTCTTAGAAGCTTTCTATCCTAAGTAGTTCTGTAGAAACTTTAAATTTCAAGACTACAAATAATTTTCTAAGTTGTTTGATCTACGACTGACAGAAGTCACAAAGAACAAACAATATAGAAAACATATTTTTGATTATAAAATTGAACCAAATGAATATAGTGAAAAGGTAACTTTATAATTACTTTTATACTAATTAAAGCACTTTTATAAGATACCTGACATTAACCTTAATATAACAGGTATTGGAGTTTATCATTTAAGTATTAATTTTAAATTAAAATGTTTGAGTAACCATATTTTTCTTCTGATTACTATTCTGTTTTATTTCTCAGTTGACTAAATTCATTTTAATGCTTTATTGCTTATCTAGGTTCTCAAATTCTTGAAAGTTTCTATTCTGTATTCTCACTCCAAAAGAATGCCACTGGGAATTCATTTGCATAAGTACAACCTAAATCCTCCTAAAGAAAGTGAGAGAGATTTTGGTCTGTCAGTCAAGCCTTTAAGGCACTGATACTACGTGGCTTTGAAAGTAGAGGCAGATGGTAAATAAAACAAACAACACTAGTAAGTACTAGGACTTACAGTACTTCTAGAATATATTGAATTTGTTCTGTATGGTATAAAAGAAAACACTGGATTTATGAGTTAAAAGAAGTATGTTTTAAAAATTCCTACTAGGTAACATGTTTAATTTAGATATAGGGTTTGTTAATTAATGAATAAGTCATACTTCTTTTATTTATCACTTTTGTTAACGAACAACACTGGGAAGAAATATATTTCATGAGAAAATGTTTGCCAATTATGGTAGTGGGTATTTTATAACTTGATTCATTTTAGTCATCCTGACAGTATTATTGACACATGTGCATAAATGTCATCTTTTAGTTTTGAGTTAATGCGGTAGCCTCAAGTTTTCCAACCTTCCCAACTGAGGAACATATATTTATATCAGAATGCATTGTGTGGGCCATCTCACTGGGGTCTGCGTGTAGAGTTTGCTGAATTCAAAATTCATGATACTTACCTGGCAGGGAGATACCATGATCATGAAGGTGGTTTTCCCAGAGTGAGGCTTATCTATTGCACTCTGCATGTGCTGACCCCTGTGATTTCCCCAAATGTGGGAAACTGGACTGCATAATTTGTGGTAGTGGGGGACTGTGTTTGCACTTTTCTCTGTTAAAAATAAAATTCATGACATTTCCATTGTAGCACACCACACCTGTAAAAGTAGTTTGTTCTCAAATATTAAAGCACTGTGAAAAAAATCAAACCATTATTAAAACATAAAAGAAGGACTACAGTATGGGGTGTATGGACACTGAGCCACTGGTCGTGCAATCGTTTATGCCTCTTGTTTCTTGGAAATGTAAGATGCCGTTAAGAAGCACAAAATTTTAACTGATCTAGTGATTTGTTTCTCATGGATTTTTCTGTGTGAAAAGAACAAAATACAGATTGTATTCTCTTGCATCTTATGCTTATATCTCTATAAGATTGATTTTCCACTTTCCCTTTTAAATGGCAAAAATTATGCTAAAATGACTGAAAATTATAATAATCATTATGGTGAACTTTTAACATGTCAAAATGATATATTTATGAATAATTCTAGAAATGCATCAAAATCAAATGATCTAATACTATTTCCTCTCTCAATGATTTTCTCAAATAGAAAGAAAAATTTACCCAACAGTAAACTTTTTGAAACCAAGTCTTCTTGCATTTTTTTTATTTTTTTTAATTTTCTTTGTTTCTGTTTTTCTATCTCTCTGTGTACCTAATTTTTAAAAGTAATGACATTACAAGAAAAAGCTTAAAAGTTTATACAGACTCAAGGCATTTCAAAGTATTTTCCTAAGGGTAACTTGCATAACAGTGAAAATTATAATCAAAATGAACCTTAATAAATTGAAGGTTTTAAAATCTACTTTAGTGAACTTTTACCCAATATTCTGAAGTAGAAAACCTGCAAAGACAGATTTTGTTTCTTCTCTTTTTCTCTTTGTTTTAACATCAGTTTAGTATGAAAAAGCAGATTTTTTGGCCCATGATTTAAAAATTTAAAAGTTACAAAGGGAAATCACCTAATTGGAAAGTCTCCTATCTGTGGGTGAACATTTTCAAAGTGACCTAGTAAATAAATAATTATCCAAAAATAATTTATGTCCCTCACAAAGAAAACAGTAAGTCTTTTTTACACATGAAAATGTACACATGTTCTCTTTTTTCTACAAATTGAAAGGGAGGTTCAGGGATTTAGCAGAGTGGTTCTGGCATCTGCCTTGCAAGCATAATGTCCTGAGTTCAAACCCAATAACTATATACCACACTGCTGACTGTGGTGACTGACGACCACAACCCAGCAATCAGTACTACACACCACAACGCCAGGTGTGGTGGCTCCCTCCTGTAATCCCAGCACTTGGGAGGCAGAGGCAGGAGGATTGCTGTGGGTTCAAAACTTGACTGAGCTACATAGCGACCTCATGGCCAGCCTGAACTACAAAAGCGAGACCCTGTCTCACAAAAAAAAAAAAAAAAAAAAAAAAAAAAAAAAAAAAAAAAAAAAAAAAAAAAAAAAAAAAAAAAAAAAAAAAAAAAAAAAAAAAAAAAAAAAAAAAAAAAAAAAAAAAAAAAAAAAAAAAAAAAAAAAAAGAGGTGGAAGGGAGCAAGAGAAACATAACATATGCAGATATTATAAGTATGTTTCAAAGATTCAATTAAGTTCAATGCTACTTATCTAAACCTTAAAGAAAAGTATTATACAGTTTTCCTTGTGTAATTACTCCAATAGTATACACTACATGAGAGGACAGTAGTACCTGCTGCATTAGTTTTGTTTTTGTTTTTTTTTTTTTGAGACAGGGTCTCGCTTTGTAGTTCAGGCTGACCCTGAGCTCACTATGGAGTCCATGCAAGCCGCCGCGAACTCAGCAATCCTCTTGTTTCTGCCTCCCGAGTTCTGGGATTACAGGCGTGAGCCACCATGCCCGGCATTGTGGTATGTGGTGTTGATTGTTGGTGGGCGTGAGTCTCCACGCCCAGCATTCTATGTAGTTATCGGGATTGAACTCAGGACCTTGCACTTGTGAGGCAGGCGCCAGAACCACTGAGCTAACCCTCTGGCCCTACATTTTTGTTTCTTAGTTTGTTCTGAGATACAGGCAGGCCTTACAGTCTCTATGTAGCCAGAGATGGCCCTGAGCTATCTACT
The DNA here is from genome assembly GCA_004025085.1 of Thryonomys swinderianus. NCBI lineage: Eukaryota > Metazoa > Chordata > Mammalia > Rodentia > Thryonomyidae > Thryonomys > Thryonomys swinderianus. The sequence continues at coordinate 23,745 of PVIC010009316.1, forward strand.
GGCTCTCCGGCTGCTTCAGCCTCCTGAATGCTGATGTTGTAGTCATGAGTTCCATTCCCAGCCTTGCTTTAGTTTTACATTAGATCTTATTGTTGCTAAAACAAAATGTGTATTTTATAAATGCATGTATTTATGATCTTACCATTTGGGAGACCATTAGTATAAAATCACCTTCACTGGCTGTAGTCAGGATGGAATACAGGCTTGTATGTTTTGATTTTTCCAACAGTAAATTAATTCCTTTCTTTTTGTCCACATGTGGATTGATCTGTTATCATTGACTCATTAACATTTTTTAGTAGAAGTCACATCACGTGACTTCTGGTATTATTGCATCTCTTACCTGTGACTGAAACCCAGCTGGCAATCTATTCCAAGACACTTTGTGTTTTTATTGGGTCCAGGTAAGTAAGTTAGGGAAATCTCCTCCATCTCAATGTCCTTAGTTTAATAAAATCTGGAAAGTTCCATTCATTATGTAATGTAACAAAATTGTAGGACTTCAAAATGATGATGTGCATGTCTTTGAGATATTATTTTATCACAATTGTGTTCATCTACTTTTTAATCAGTAAAAAGGGATAGAACAATTCTATGTAAAAATTGTACTGTCTACACAATCAATGGTATATTAGATAAAGGAAGAATCTTATCTAATGATTAATTTTAAAATTCAAAATTACTGAAGCCCAAACACTAAAAGAAAAGAAGAACCCACTATAGAGGACTTATGATATTAACATTTATACCTGGCAATTAACATCAAATTTTTAAGATAGCAATGCTTTATATGTTCAACTAAACTTAGATTATGAAAACTTAATCTTAGTTCTTGAAAGGACTTTAAATTGAAGGACAGTTTAAAGCGGGTTTGTTATAACAAGTCCAGGTTTCCTTGAAGAATTATCACCAATGTTCAACTGATCCAAGTGAGCAAACATATGGTTTTCCTGGAGCATTATGAATTATTAAACATGCAAGACAAAAAATGTTCCCTAATACTCATAATAACTGTAACATACTTTGTGACTTGGGAATGTTTCAGAAACAAATTGTTCATTACTATTTTAAGTACAATGTTAAAGAACGAAGAAAAGATTCTGAGTTACTTAAAAATCACAGTGCATATTACAAAACTAATGAACACAGCAATGAACTGTCATAAAAGGTATAAACTAAGTGTTGGAGGAAATAATTTAATAAATCACTGTACTAAACAAGCTATTATGAGTGCAGTATTTTTTGCAAAGACAAATGCCTACACACACTTATGTATTTCACAGAGTTGAAAAAATGTCTGACTCTTAAGTCTGAAAAATATACTTAGAAAAAATAAACTATCAAATCAAGAGAAAATAACTGCTAAAGCCAAGTGTTCAACATAACTAATCATCAGAAAATACAAATTGAAACTCTAAGATATCATCTTACCCAGAATGGCTATCACTGTGAGAATATTGGTGGCAAAAATAAGAGAAAGGGAAGTAGTTCTATACTGTTTGATGAGAAATGCCAATTAGTACACCAATCTTCACATGTTGTATTTATTTTTATTTTCTTTTTGGACTTCTGTCATTTTCAGTGTGGCATTAAACAGAATGGTAATAGAGAACAATTTTACCTTTTTATCTATTGTTATCAATACAATATCTAGTTTGTCACTAATATAACATTAGTTTAAATAATGTTTGAATATTCTTTGTTGGTTCAGAAAATCTTTCTCTTCAGCTTTTTGAGTAGAAGTTGATTTTTGCCTAATATTTCCTCTATGTTAATTGCTATGATCATACATATATTAATCTTTAAGTTGTTGATGAAATGTTTTTTGTAAGATTCTAAAATGTGAAAATGTTCCAAGAGTAGGTAAAGAAATCTAATATCAACTATGGGATTAAGGCAAATAAGTCAATGATCACTTCAAAATAGGTTTCTCAATTTCTGTGCTCCAGTAAAGTAGATATTACATCTTGGAGAATCAAAACAATTTTAAACCTTAGACAATGTAGCTATGTGTATTAGAGCATCCCTGGCATGCAATTTGCCCAGAGTAGGGGACAAGTTAAAATTTGGTCAGCCTTAATAGGAGTGGAATGTTAGCATATTAAAACTGAACAAAAGAAAATAGCCTATTTAAGATACACTAGCCTTGTTTTAGGGAAACTCTTTTCTAGTAAGATTGCCAAATATTGAAATAGTTCAGGATCACCTTCCTTTTGCCCCTTGCAGTAGTTTAGTTTTCTATCTTCCTGTAGTAGCATTATGATAACAATAAGAGATTTAAGTACTTCTTGAGCTCCTTTTTTTGAAGATAATTCAAGAAATCATTAAGACACAAAACAAAATGGTGATGAAGTCACATTGATAAACACTTGAAGAAACTCTGACTTCTTTCTTCAGAACAAGTCTTTCCTTCAAAGAGAATGAAATTGAATCATGAAGTTCCTACTCTAATGATTAATGGATTTAAGTAATGTAATAGATTTAAGACTGTTGTGTGACAGTTTTGATATATAAAGAGAGAATGCTTATGAAATAGACACACAAGCCGAAATGTCCTATGGTTTCTCTTATCCGAGAAAACATGAGTATAAACAAAGAATAAAATAAAACATATATAACCAGAAGTTGATAGATCTTTTCAAATGGTGAGGGAGGAAAAAGAAAGGAAATGGACATAAAGGAGTCAGGATATTATGTACATATACTAACAATGCACAATAAAAAGAAAGGAAGGAAGGGCAGAAGTGGGAAAGGAAAGAAAGAAGGAAAGAGAAAGAAAAGAAAGAAAGAAAGAAAGAAAGAAAGAAAGAAAGAAAGAAAGAAAGAAAGAAAGAAAGAAAGAAAGAAAGAAAGGAAGAAGGAAAGGAAGAAGGAAAGGAAGAAGGAAAGGAAGAAGGAAAGGAAGAGTGAAAGTAAGCAGGTTGAACGTCTTTTGGTCAATGTTCCAAGCATTTACAATGTAATTGGATATACAGGTAGACATAATGGAAAAGATAAGAGAGTGGCCAGAAAGAAATTCTTGCACTCAGAGTAATTGATCAGTAGTTTCATGTACTTCTGAAAGTACTCAAATCATCAGCAACCCTTAATTTCTCTATTTAAGCCACATAGCAGCCAATTTCTAAACACTCCTGCTCCTTTGAATACCTGAATGTATTCATCCCTAAATGATGGATAGTAGATCATATCTTATTTAGACTGACAGATGTGTTCACTGAAACTACATTTCCCTCGGTCTCAGCAAACAATAAATGTACTTGCTTGCTTGAGATACAAGTAGTACCCTATTATTTTGATATGACAAAGGATATCACAGTATTAGAAGTAATTCCATGGAATGATGACACTAAGTTGCTATAAAGAAAAATGAGTTTATTATGGAATATTCATGGACTGGAAATAAAGCTGAACCATTAACTAAATAACTGAAGAATCAAGTCAGCTTTCCTCAATGTCTTTCATACTACATTTGACTGTGAACTCTTGACTTTTTCTGCATACTGCTGTCTTTTCTATCAAAGAGTGTATATCCATTAAAATATTTTCCTGCTATTTCTTAGTTTATGTACATAGCATTAACCATCTTCTCGACATGTCATTAATTGTACATCATGCTATTCACTGAAAAAAATTACTTGCTCAAATTATAAATAGATAATGAATTATAAATAAATAATTATAAATTTTTGCACTATAAAATCAGATCAGCCCAAATGTGCAGTATATTTTTAATTGAGACAATAGTAATGTGACAGTTTATTTTAAATTAGGCATCCACATCTAGTATTTTGGCATGATAAATACTGTCTATAAAACAACTCAGACAATGAAAATGGAATCTCTAAACTCTTTTTGATCTTACACATATTCTTTGGAAATCTATTTAGGTATGGACTCTCTCCTACTAACATTATGTGTGTAGTTTTCTTATGAAGAAACTTTGATGTGTATTTTTCCTTGGCCAACTTGGAAGACATTGCAATGTCCATGAAAACCTGAATATATCTGGCCTTCTTGCTCACCATAAGTGAGGGGAAAACTAGAGAAAATCTGTTAAACAAAAGGTCTAGGGTGTCACAGAACAGGGAGAATACTGGTTAGTATTGACCACTCACTCAATTGGCTTGAGTGTCTAGAGGATTCGCAGAGAATTATAGGAGTGTTTGGCCGGGTCATAGAGGCATGAATTTGGGAAATATGAGCACTCCCTAGCCTGTTCTTTTCTGGCTATGCTTTGCTTCCTGGTTTTCAAGGAGTGACCAACCTTCCTCCCCCATGCCATTCTGCCATGATATTTCTCCTTTGGAGCCAGCTGACCATGAAAAAAAGTCTCTGAAACCATTAGCCAAATTAATCTCTCTTCCTTTTAGCCACGGGTATTAGATATGGTGTCTCAGTAGTGGATAAAATGACTGATAGAGGCAGCCTGTCATTGTGAGACTTGAAAACAGATGGAAAGACACAGGATCAAACCCTACAAGGACAATTTCCTCATCACTACACAGGGACTAAAAACCCAGAAAGAACATGTCCTCCCCAGTCAGCTGACATGGTGTGTTAGAAGTTATAAATGCTTCCCTAGCTATATTTCAGAATAGAAAACAAAAAAATTATAGATCAAGAACTAGAATAAATTCCATAAACAGCTGGATGTGGTGACTCACGCCCACCAGCAATCAGTACTATATACCACAGTGCTGGATGTGGTGGCTCATGCCTGTAATTCCAGCACTCAGAAGGCAGAGGCAGGAGGACTTCTCTGAGTTCGAGTCTTACCTGGGCTACATAGTGAGCTCAGGGCCAGCCTGAACTACGAAGTGAGACTCCGTCTCACAAAAACAAGCAAACAAACAAACAACAACAATAAAAAATCCCCCCTCAAGTAATTTGCTCAATTTTAAATATGACTACATGGGTGAAACTCCATACATGCAGGCAAAGTGCAATTAATGTGTTAGTGAAAATTTCTACCAACTCATAAATGACTGTGAGATATCTAGGTACCATTGGGCCTAAGTTGAGAGTTTGTGCTGCACATCTGGACCACATTTACAATAGTTGAGAATACATAGAACTTGATTGTGGAAATATAGTTAACTAGCCTTAAATTATAAGCTTTTTTAAAACTGGCTTACATTGCCGGGTGTGGTGGCTCGCGCCTGTGATCCCAGCACTTGGGAGCAGAAACAAGAGGATTGCTGAGTTTGAGGCTTGCCTGGGCTCCATAGTGAGCTCAGGGCCAGCCTGAACTGGAAAGTAAGACCCTGTCTCAACAAAACAAAACAAAACAAAACAAAACAAAACAAAAAAACTGGCTTACATTATATTCTCTGGACTTCATTCCTCAACCAGGCACAATTTGACTTCTCCAAAAGACTTTCTGCAACATTCAGGGATCATTTTAGCTATCACAGCTGGTAAGGGGTGTGCTATTAGCCAGAGACAGACAGGAGAACTACTAAACACCCTACAGTGGAAAGAACAACTTCCCAGACAGAGTCCTTCACACCCAAGTATCATTGGGTTCACCCTGCCAAGGCTTAGTCTCACTAGATGCCACAGACAGACAGAATTAGCATGGTGTTCGGACCCCCAACTTTAGTGCATTTGACTAAACGAATTACAAATATGATAACCCTTATAATAAAAAATATAATTTCTTATTTTTTCATTTAAAATTATGTTCTTTGTAAAATTACAGTTTTCATAGTTTCTGGGTAGTATTACAACTGGGAGTATTTACTAATTACTAATAATAAACAAATGAGTGGATTTTCTTAACCACAAGGGATTGAAAATGGCATTAATAGAAGAAGTGTGAGCCAGAAGAACCATCAAGCAAAGTTCTTATGGAAATGAGACTATCAATGACACTGATATTTTTCATTATGGAAAAAGTTAAAATGTCTCTAATAATTAAGATACAATATTTATAAAAGTGGTCACTATTTTCTAGAAGTAACGCTTTTAGGGATCACCTTATCAGCTAAGGACTCAAGGTTTTGAATCTTTAGAACAACTCTGCAGGAATATTAGTTAACTTATTGAAACTCACATTAATATTTGTGAATTATAACAATGTCATGAAAAAAGCATGTGGAGTGCTTCTTTTAAATGTATTTTACTTTCACAACCACTGAAAACCTGAGTCAGTATTTTTTAACCAGGGTTAGTTTGTAAAGTAAGTTTATATGTATCGGTCTCTTCATGTAAATAATATTATAAATTATTGCTAATAGAATCCACTATTTAAAATATATTTATTGCTTGAGGAAAATAAAACATCTATATTACCTTTAGCCTAAGACAGTGAAAGCCTGGCAGAATTCAATGGCATTGGGCACATTGATTTTCTCACTGTTTAGAGAATAACTTCAAATAGAAGATAGAACAAAACTTAGGATAACTTCTTTATAATGATAGTTTTTATTCAGTAAGCAGTTGGTTATGAATTTCACAATCATAATTAGGAAGAAAATGGGAAAAATAGGAAAATTGAAAACCTGTAAACAGAAAAAATTACATTTTTGTACATGATAAATTGTTCTTGAAATATTTTTGGTTTATTTCATTTTACTTGTTTGTTTTGTTTCCAGAAGACTGATGAGTTCAATACATTCTTTTGAAAGGAAACAAGCTTAAAAACATCAGTAATTCTGTAACCACATATATCATGGATCGCATATAAGCAACCTATACTTATAATTAAAACAAACTTTTGTATTAAAAAGTCAAATATAAATGACATTCATCAAACATACTTTATTTTAACAACAAAAAGTGAATTATTCATCTTTATTTGTTTTAAAAAAAGAAGGCTCTTCTCTACACACTTAAGTTCAGTGGTTTTGTCTTCTATGCATTATGTTATGAATATCATAATAAATATAAAACAGTTAAATTGGTTCAGTAATGCTAACCCACAGGTCACCATCATGAGGTAGTATTGAGGTTTTGTACAATTCCTTCCCTGTGGCGGCTCATGTAGTCTACCTCCTCTAGTGTGTAATTTTTATTGCTAACAAAATCCTATTTAATCATATTCTACACATAGGCTTCAAATCCATACTATGAAATAATGGAACTAATTTCTTCCACAAAACTAAGGCATTTAGCGAAATGATGAGATTTCATATTTTACAATACATAGCTCACTTAAATTTGTAAACAAAGGAGTCCATTTTCCTTCACAGACTCATCTACAAAAGGTTCAGATTGACTCTCAAATGAATGTTTGTTTTAACCTTTTGAATGGTCTTTGAATGGGTGATGAAATCTCTTTGATGTTTGCTTTTTTTTTTTTTTTTTTTTTCTTACAGTGTGTGAATTTTCTACTTCTGTTTCTTAGAGAAAGGATGCTTCTCAAGATTTGGCCCTTCATCTCTCTAGGCCTCCTCACCTAGACAAAGTGTAGCACCCAAGCTGTCCTATGTAAAATACTGACTTGAGAGCTTCCATGGAACTTTTGGTACACAAGATGTCTCACTCAATGTGTTGGCAATATCAACTCATTTGTTTCTCAGAATCTTTTGTGCAAGTTAGAAAGTGAGGCAGAGATAAACTAAGTAATTTTCTCTGATTCACTTAGTAAGTGCTGGTGGTTAACCAAGCAGCTAGATCCAGAGCTCATATCTTAATCACTGATATTTGAAATTATGTTCTCTGAATATTTTAAAAATAGTGACTTTTTCTCTCTGTGAAGCACCATGCATTTCAAATTCATCTATGGTGCTGGGGATTTAGCTCAATGACAGTGCACCTGCCTAGCAAACACAAAGTCCTGAATTTGATCCCTAGTACTGCAATAAACAAAACTAGAAGTCTCAGATTTATCTATGATATATTTATTACCTTATATCCCATGATAAGTGTTATTGCAATTAAAGAACATAGCTCCATAAGAGTACTGATTTAAGGCCTGCCTAGCAGATCTCCTACTTAAGACCAGAGAAAAGTAATTCAATTCAGTTTAGAGTGATATTACCCTGAACTAAACATCACTGACTCACCTGTATTTTTGTTGTTCTAACCTGAGAATTGCATGTGACAACATGCCATTTCAGAAGACTGTTCATGTGAATATAACTATCTTTATGCAATGATTTTGGCTTTAAGATATAGTTCTAAAGTACAGTGTAGACTGACATCCAAATAAATAAATTTAGATTCAAAATATTGGCAACAGAGGTCTCCATTGAATTATATCTGATGCTCTTGTTAAGGAAATGTAGATTCCTTGTGTAGGATATGTTTTCTCAGGACAATGTTAGTATGTTTTCATATTTACATTTTAAGCCCTCTTTCTGACAGAAATTGAACATGTATCTTAGGTCAGTGCTGTTCCCGGAAAATAAAGAGGATAAAGCAGTCATACATGGCAACACAGATAATCCAATGTGGAAAGGAATCATTTCCATAGCAATGATAATAACATATCAACCTGCAGATTCCAAGGAAAGCGAGGGCCACCCCCGCCCCCTGTCTTCTTTGTGAACACAGCACGTTTAGAACCCAGAAATTCGCAGTCTTGAGTAGGCGTGTTCTCTGGGTATGATTTTGAATGAATTTCCAGCCACTTGAAATCTTTGTTATTGTGGATAAATGTGTTGAGAAGAATTTACTGAAGAGAAAGGAATGGGCAAACAATTTAGTGATACTTTATTAAGAGTAAAAAATATAGATAATATAGGAAAAGCCACCGAGACAGTGGTGTATATATGTGTGTGAATGCATGTGTGTATGTGTGAGACCAATACCTTATTGTCAAATCACTCACCTTCCATGTAACCTAATCCAGCGTCCAATAACATAAAACTGCTCAGCTCCTCAAAAAGCATCTTCTCCATCTCTTAGTTAGGAAGTCGTTAGTGGGGGGTGTCTCAGCACAGAATCACTTTCTACAAGGCAGAACTCCAGGCTGAAAGTCTGAGCAGAACTACACCTCACAGATGAACTATTTTGACTAATAGACGATTTAAAGCTATTAAACTTCCAACCATAAGATTCAGCAATGGGGATTTAGTGTTTGCTTCCATTTCTGGCATGAACAAGATTCCAGAATGCTCCAGATGTTTTACAAAACCTGAGTTGAGATGGGAAGGAAAAAATAGAATTTTTGAGTCAAAATTCCTACACATTCAGGTTTAAAAATCTATTCAACTCTGAAGTTCTGATTATTCTTGCTAAACTATACTATTATTCCATATGCTCGTTTTATTTCTGTTAATTATGACACTAAACAATCTTACATGACAGACATGCTATCCAATATATGTTACTATATTAGGAGAGGGTGTCTTTTTACGATCCGAATCCTCTGACACTCTGGATTTTAAAATACCTTCCTTATTATCTATAATGCATTGCATTCTTGTGTTCACTTATCCCTGTGCTTAGAGTTACTAAGCCAGTTGATTATTTTTTATACCTTGACTTTCCTCTTAATATATCATGCTTCCTTCAAATTATTTTTTATTTGGAGCAATAGGAAACTGAGCTAATGTTGTTTATGAAAATGGAAATTTCTCGGTCGCACATTGAGCTGTAGGCAAAGCTCTTTAGTCTTTTGCTGCTGGATATCTACATGTATGTACCAACTGTATTTCCTCCTTAATTCAAGAGAAAATATGTACTTTAGAAATAAATTGGTGATTTTCACACAGGCCAAGCATCTATGTGTAGTCAATGGGATATTATATCACCAAACAAGGTTGGGGAGACATCCAGTAAATGTAGCCACAGATATTCCCTCTTAATCAGGGAAACTTTTGCTCCAGAATTTCACCAAAACTACTGTACTTTTGTCTAGCATCTCTGCAGGATGTTGTTCAAAATAATATTACATATTTTGTCAGTGTTTGGGGGTGGTTACTGAGGATGGAACACAGGACTTTGTGTCTACTAGGTCAGTATGCTAGAATGGAGATAGTCTTCCAATAACTCATTTTTCCAAAATTGAAAAATTCATTCTATAGATGTATACTTTAAAATGAAAGGCAAATTTCCTGACTATATGAGTATTGACGAATCCATTATTAACCCTCACGAAAATTCCATCACTCTAGAAATTTGTAATGTATTGTCTCTTCATACACATATCATGGATAAGTACTGACACTTACAGCTTTGTAGATTATTATGGCCTGTTCTAGAATTTTGGACAAGTAAAACCATAGCTCATATGTAATCAGTTCTGGCTTGTATTGTTTTTAATGATGTCTGTAAAATGCATGATGTCTTTGCATTTATCTGGAGTTTTCGTTCACTTTTATGCAATTCTGTCTACTTGAAAAAAATAGCATGACCTTTTAGGTACAGATTTTCCTTTGGCTCATGATTCTTAACTGGACATACTTACATAGAAGTATAATCTCTGATTTATAGAATATATGGTTCTAACTTTATAAGAAAGTGCTAAAATACAAACTAAACAAAAAGAAATTGATACACTACTTTGAAAAAAGGTGATATTCTTATAAATTTCCACCTTAAATTTGACAGAAATGTCCAGTTGTATATCTTGTCAGTAACTTGGATTATAAATCTATGTCTATTTCTAATTGTTAACTGTTTACTTTGGTGTAGAATGGCTTTGCACTCTGTGTTTAATTTGTATTTTCTTTACAAAGGAAAATATTAAAAGGCAATATATTTGTTAGCATGCTTAATTGCTTTGACGAATGGTTATGACAGACAACTACTCATTTTTTATGTGGTTATTTGCTCTATTTTCAGGAAGTGTTAAGTTTTTGTTCACTTTGATTCACATACAAACTGTTTAAAATAACTACTATTGTCTATATTTGATCTATATGTTTATGAAAAGTAACCATATGTATTTGTATATTAATGCACAAATTATTGTCATATAGTTCAGTACAGTGAGCTACATTTAAGGCTAAAATAGTATGAGTCTCATATGTGTACGTAAATCTGTAGGGGAATATTAATCTAGAATGACAGAAGATACTTTTTAGTATTCTTATGATTAATGTTTGATATTCTTTTAAAATTTCTTCACTAAGAAAAAGCACTCATGGGCTGGAAGGTTAGCTCAGTTGTTCCGGCACCTACCTCACAAGTGCAAGGTCCTGAGTTTGATCCCGGGTAACCACATACAATGCTGGGCATGGTGACTCACGCCCACCAGCAGTCAATACCACATACCACAGTGCCGGGCTTGGTGGCTCACATCTGTAATCCCAGCACTCGGGAGGCAGAGACAGGAGGATTGCTGAGTTCGAAGCTTGCCTGGGCTACATAGTGAGCTCAGAGCCAGCCTGAACTACAAAGCGAGACCCTGTCTCAAAAAAAAAAAAAAAAGAAAAAGAAAAAGCACCTCATCATTTATATTTACCTTATTAGAGAAGATGAACAAGCATTTTGGGGGAGCCAAAAAAGTAGAGTCTACAAAGACAGAAAAATAGTTATGCTGTATTCTCGTGCTGTGAATTTTTATATGGCTATCATTCTCCAAAGATCCTAGGAATAATGTTTACAAATAAGCCTTTAGTTTTTTGGTATAAAAGAACACCTGTTTCTCTTTTTTATAATTCATGTCCAGCTGTCATCACACAATCATTTTTGTAGGAGAGGTTCATTGCTGAGTCAGGCAACTTTGATATAATAAAATAGATTCAAAACATTTTTCCAGCTAAATGCAATTTCCTTGCTCATATTGACAATTCATGGGGAATCCAATATTTAGATTCATTTCTTTAAAGAATAAAAAAGCCATGACATTTAAAACATACTGGATGTAAAGTGACATATATATATATATATATATATATATATATATATGCATTAAATGACAAATTGAATCAAATTCATGGTTTTCAAAGCATTAACTAAATAAACACTATGGTGTGTGACACAAATTATTTGCAATTCACATTACTAAAAGCTATTTTCGAAATAAACAAGAAAAATCTTATAGATGAACCCCCTCGATAAGGCATCCCTTGTTTTGACATAATTAATCATGAAAAATTATTTGATGTAATTAGGTTCTCAGATAATTAAACTTCTTTATGTTTTTTTGTTTAGAGGTATATCATACAGTAGCATATAACAAAATAATACTTTAGGTTCAATTAATTATATGTGTGTGTGTGTATGTCAAAGAAATTTGGTTCATAAATAGTTAAAAATATTTAGATTCTGAGTTGTAAAGAGAAAACATAAATAATTTCTCTGGAGATTTAAAACACTTATGAATGAACTGTCAATAAAGCCAAATTGAGTTTACCAAACTTAGTATTTTAAGAAGCTTTGAGATAAATATGGAGATATGTAAACAAGTAATAATAGTCATTTTAAGTGACACCTAAAATTTAGTTTTATATAAATTGTGGACAAATTGTTAATATATTTTCCTTTCCATTAAGGTCTGGGAATAAAACTTATAAGTAAAAGTGAGACATGGGAGAAGTTTTTTTATAAAGTGAGCTTGTTTTCTTACATATTAAATTATTTGTTTGCTTGTGTTATGGTTTTATTCTTTTTTATTTATTGTAAGGATATCTTATATTTTAATCCACTACTTCAGTATGCTTAAGGTAGAAGAATGCACATGTATAATGCATACATCTTTGTGAGTTTGGGCCCTTTATCTACCCATAATACAGCACACTAGTCAGAGACGCATGTGTGCCCATGTCTTAAAGTTCTTTCTCACCCTCCTTTTCTTTGTTCTGATAAGAAGATTTATTGTAAGATCTACCATGTTAACAAGTTTTAAGTACACAATGGAATATTCTGAGCTATAGTCAATATCTTTTATATTAGTTCTCTTGAAATTATGTATCTTTCATAGCTTAAACTTTGCACCCTGTGATTGAATCAATAGTCATCATTGGATTAATATTCTATTAGAAGGAGGAGCTTTATAGGAAGGAAGTAGTCATTGGGGCACAACATGTACAGGTATACCTTCCTTTGTACTGTCTTGCTTTGTAAAAGCCATTTGAAAAGCTTTCAGTTTCACTCAAAAGAAAATGTCTGAAAAGTTGGGGTAACAGAGAACATGGCTTCTGGAAAGATTAGCATTAAAAAAATGAACCAAGTACTTTGCAACAGTACAGTAGGAAAGATGGCTTGACAGCATCTCAGAAACTGCATGATTCTGTGTTTTCCAGATTCATCTTGAACCATACCCCAACCCACCACCAAGTCAGTCTCTTTAATACTGATCATACAGCTTCCTATGGACTTCATCTACCCAGCTTATTACTTAGCAAAGTTTAGATTGTTACTGTTTAACTTCAGTTAATATTATGGTTGAAGAAATGCTGAATTATCAGTCTGACCCTCTCTAGAAGCAAATGAGTATTAAATGAGAGACTCAGTGAAGGGGTAAGTCGCATGTTTTCTGAAGATTTTTCCCTGAGAAACAGAAAATACAAGTACATTATTTCCCAACCATTATTTTTATCCAATTGGCTGAACAAGGTGACAAATAGTAACACTTCTATGTTTGTATATCCATCAGAATATGTGAATTTGCCAAAGTTCATCCTATAGGATGGGTGCACAGATTTCAGGAAAAAGAAATATGTTAAAAACAGCTAAAGAGAGATGCACATGTCTTGTTACCATAGGGACAGGTATAGTAAATGGTTTTATTCAAGTGTAAAATTGAAGCACAGGAGATGTCAATTATGACAACAGCTACCACAAAATGTTTAGGTTCCTATGAGGTAAAGTAAATTAAGTTTTCTAAGTAAGTCTACCTGTTTCAGATGGAATATCTCAGAAAGCATGGGGTGCTTAACAAAATTTGTATTGGCTTCATCTGATTATATCACTATTACATGTCAGGAAGAAATATTAACATAGTAAATTTTATTATTTGACAAAGATACAAAAACTGTTGAATTGGTGTTTTCTACTTTATTGATTTTTAGTACATTAGCTGCTCTCAAAGTCACAGAAATGATGATGGGTTTTATGTGTAGCACTTAACTACTTACAGTTCAACAACTATCACACTATTGAATTCATGAATGTTCTCAGGCAAATAGTGACAAGTAGACCAGAGAACATGACCACGAAGAAATAATTACTAAGTTCATCTCTGAATTTTCTCTTATACTGTGGAAATTATATTGAACAAACTCAGAAAAAAGTAAGAAAAATATATTTGAAAGAGAATAATACAAATATAAAATGATTGAATAAGTAACTATTAAAATATTAATCTCATTACAACACTCCAAACAGCACAATGGTGCCTGTATTAAATATGAAGCATGTTTTTTTAATTCAAAACACTGAGCATTGATAATAGATTCTATCTTGCTTCAGAAACACTGATTATTACATTGTCATATGGAATATTTTCAAAAGATAAAGGACTAGGAAATAGGTCATTTTAAAGAACCAATTTTAAATATACAAAGAACCATAAAAGAATCTTATACCATAAAGTACACAGAAAAAAGGGAGTGAAATTGTCATTGGCAAAAATAAAATTGTTGAATTTTATTGAGTAGTGGTATTTTATGGTACTGCCTATTGATTTTGTTTGGACAGTATGCAAACACTTCAGCACCTAAAGTTTTCCAGATCTAATTTGAAAGGTTTGTGCTTATGTATGGCATTCTTTCAGTGACTTCTTGAACTTCCAGTATATTAGAGTTCATCGTTAAATATGCAGTTCTTCATATTTAAGTTGGCCTCACCACTTCAGTCTGGTTCACTTCGAAGTTCCTTGTCATATTTTTACTTCCCACTGGTGCTAATGTATCATAAAATAAAGTGGTGACTTGCCAGCTACCTGGTTTGTCTCTTTTGTTTATTGCTCAGAAAGAAATGCAAAATGTATACTTCTACCTCAACAAAAGCTACTTAAATAAAAGGAGACCAAGAGCAGAAAATTTACACTCTTCCATATCTCTTTACTATTAAATTTATTTTGCATTGCTTCGAGATATATAGAATGGATTTACAACTAAAATTAATAGACATCACACCACCCCAATTCACTAAATTAGATGTATAAAGTGTATACAAATAAAATTTTATCTCTAGAAAAATTACAAATTAAAGAAAAAAATGATAACAATTGCTTCAAAACTTTATTAGATATACAAACAAAGAGCTCCGAGGTCAGAGATTTAGCTCAGTGGTTCCAGCACCTGCCTAGCAAGTATAAGGTCCCTGGTTCGATCCCTGGTAACCACATACAACAATACCAGGCATGGTGACTCACGCCCACCAGCAATCAGTACCACACACCACAATACCAGGCATGGTGGCTCATGCCTGTAATCCCAGTACTCAGAAGGCAGAGGTCAGAGGATTGCTGAGTTCAAGGCTCGCCTGGGCTACATAGTGAGCTCAGGGCCAGGCCAAGCTACAAAGCGGAAAAAAAAAAAAATATGGTTCTGCAACTGAGCGATTCATTTAGAATCACATAGGTGATGAAGAATTACAATATGATCTTTCAGTATTAATGTATAAGTTCTTTTACTATCATCACTCACTGTACTGAACTTGTAAATGCTACTAGCAGCATCTGTCATAATTAAATGTCTATGTGTAAAGACAAAAAACAATTATTTCATTGTATGCCTCAGTTGATTATGTCATAAAGATATAAAAGAAGACAATCTGTCATTTGGTGAAAATAAAAGCTCATAATTTGTAATAAGATGATTTTTGAAGTAGAATAATTGATCAGTTAAGAAAACTACTGACATCTTCAAATAAACAATGACTTTAGAATTGTTTTTATGGTCTAGATTTTTAGCATTAAATGATTTTTAGTATTAAAAATACTTTTTTAAATTATCAGGATATTGTGCAAGTAATACATTTGAGAATAAACCAACTGTGATCTTTCACCGAGCCAATCTGAAAGCCTTTCCATTTTCACAGGGTACAAATTAAATGATTTCAATATGCTCCTACTGCAAATTGCCTTAGTGAAGCCTCTGTATTAACTGGAAAACCACTGAAGAACTCTAGTTGATCTACATACATTAAAAATATATATTTAAGACCTACTCAAGCTCTGACCAAAGAGTATGACCCAATTAATAATTCAGAAGGTACTTGTGATACAACAGGAAAGGCATTATGGCAATAATAGTCAATGAAGGAAGGGGATATGAAGTACGAATTCTGACTCAATTATTTACAAAGGACTTGAAATTTGAATGCAAACCTGGAGACAGTTGATTGAAGAATTGAGAGTGTAGTGTGTTATGGAAAGGTAGTATATACAATATGTATGTAAGGTGTGATCAAAATATAGTGCAAAAGCTTAAATTTAAAAAATGCATAGCATATGTAGAAAGAGATTTATTTTAAGAATATGGCTCATGTGCTAAAGGAGAAGTCATGTACTTTACCTTCTATAATCGGAGACACATGAAGGCCAACCTTATAATTTTAGTTCAAACTCTACGGTATGAGAACCAGAATATTCACTGACATAAGTTTTGAATCCAGTCTCAAAACCAAATGCCAATATCTGATGTCCAGAAATAGAAGTAGAAGGGTTATTGAAATACATTTTAGGTAGTAATCTACATCATATGGTAGAGGAAATTTCTATTCATCAAAATATTTAGGTTATGGCATGGGCATTATTGCCCATTTATAGCAAAAAAAATCACAGGAAGACAGATAGGAAAATAAAAACAGAATTAAAAGGATTTGTGAAACTTGCAGCCTATCCAGAGAAAAGATGGAAGAAACAAACATATAAGGACAATGCAATAGAATAACCTGCAGTAGGGAGGAGTGTAGATAAAAAGCAACCAAGTGATTTGCTTTGGGGTAATTTGAAATAGGCTTTCAGAGCAGCACAGAAATCTTTGAAGCTCTTCTTCCTATTCAAGCTTCAGAGAATACCCAGAGTAGAATAATTTCAGGAAAAGGCCCAGGGTGTCATCTGCTGTCCCTCAGTCAGCTGGTGACCCTTCCATGGCTGCAGCTGGGTTCAAGTGGGGAGAAGAACTGCTCATGCCAGCAGTGGACTTTGGCATCCGTGTTGTTCTTTGCTTCAGGGAAAAGGAATGCAAGAGCTATGGGGCCGTGATGGCTAATTACAAGATTTCAAAGGAAAATCAGGGAAAACAGCCATAAATGTGCCAATGATTGGATACAGTATAGAAAATTGTGATAGAATGATGATGCATAGTAAAACTAAGTGTCTAGTCTTACTGTATACAGCAACCCAGAGTGTCTAATTACTGTTTGAGAAAAGCTATAGGAGATATGAGGAAATAATAATAAAAGACACATAGCTACACAGTGGAACCATTTGGGTTATAAATTTAAAAAAATTGAATTTCTATGTGTTGGGAGTTAACTTTGTCTGTAGTATACATGGTATCCTAAACTTAGAGCTTTAAGTTGTAATATATTCTCTGCTGTGTTTCATAATTTGAGATCTTGTGTCTTATATCTACTTACATTGTTGCAAATGGGTAACTTTTTGATTACTAGTTCACAATGGGAAAGAATTTGCCTTTAGTCTCAGATGAGACTTTGGGTTTTGAAATTTTTAATTAATACTGGAAGAATTTACTCTTTTGGAACTATAGGGCAGGAAATGATTATGTTTTATGTTGGAAGAAGAACATGAGTCTTGGGGACCAGGTCACCAGTGATATGATTTGTGGTTCATGTATTGAAATTTAATAATTTACATGTATTATTAATAGGATGAAAATTGAATCCTACTATTGCATTTAGAGGTATAAGACTTAAGAGGTATATTTGAATTTTCCAATTCAAAAATTAAAATTTAAAGAATAGAAAAATGTGTGAAAGCATTGGAGTTAAATAAAATCATGGCCTACTAGCATGCTATAATGGACTCATGGTTATTTACTTCTCTAAATATAATTTAGCTATAATAATTTAACTCACAACAATATGGCCTTCCATCAAATCACATCGGATGCATGCATAAAAAAGGCAAGAGAGTAATTAAATTAGTGAACATCTTCTGCTGATCTAACCACAACAAATACTTAAGTGAGCCAAGAAAAATATCTAGCATGCAACCTAAGTATTCTGATTATGCATATTCATTCACAAGAACTGAACATGTATGTCCACACACAAAACCTGAAGATAGGTATTTATGTGTACTTATTCAGATTTTCCAAAATGTGGAAGCCACCATCAAGACAGTTTTCTTTAGGTAAATAAATAAATAAATCATTGCTTATCCAGATAATAAGACATTATTCAGAGCTAAAACCAAAAGAGCTAACAGGTATAAGTTGATGCACAGAATCCACAAAACTTAACTATATGTTACTAAGTGACAGAAGCCAATATGGGATGATTCTGTTTTTGATGGTTATGTACAACTTCAAATAAACAAAATTGTGGCAAAAATAAATCTCTGGAGGCAATAAAATTTTTAACTGAATTCTTTATGGGTATATTTTATATATAGCTCACAGTCATACACAACATTGTGGAATTTGTACCAGTATGTGGCACAGGTCAATTCTCATTTTTACCCACATCCCTACCCACCCATACCTCTTTTACCCCCTATATACATGCTCTTTTATTTTTTTCTGAATCATATTTATTCCTTCCCTTCATTACATGCCCACACCAGTTTCCTTTTGGATATTTCCATTCTACAAAAACTATCATGCATTCTGGAGCTCCTTTACATCTACAAGTGCTCATATCAAAGAAAAAAATCTGGTATTTGCATATCTGTGATCTATTTATTTCACTTATTAGTGTGTCCTCCAGGTGTATCCATTTGCACATAAATGAATGAATCTTGTCATTCTTTATGTCAGGATAATACTCCATTAAAACAAAACAAAACAAAACAAAACATCTTCTTTGTCCAGTCTCCAGTTGATGGGGATTTGGGTTGTTTCCAAGATTGGGCTATCACGAACTGAGCTGCTATGAACAAGGGTGTACATCTGTCTTTCCGATGTGATTTTTAAAATTCCTTTGGGTGTATTCCTAGCAGGGGAATAGCAGGGTAGAATGGGACCCTACAGAAAATTGGAATACATGGGCTTTTTCTCAATCTGATACAAGTCATTTATGAGAAACCAATAGCCAGCATAATACTTAATGGGAAACACCTGGAACCTTTTACACTAAGTTCAGGAACAAGACAAGGATGCCCGCTGTCACCACTCTTAGTGAATATAGTACTGGAAACATTAGCTAATAGCAATCAGGCAAGACAAAGATATAAAAGGAATAAAGATAGGAAAGGAAGAAGTTAAACTGTCATTATTTGCTGATGATGTGATACTCTCTCTAGAGGATCCTTAAAAACTCAGCCAAAAGACTACTAGATTTAATTACCAAATTTAGCAGTGTTGCTGGATACAAGGTCAATGCTCAAAAATCAACAGCCTTGTGCTCGCTTTGGCAACACATATACTAAAAATCAACAGCCTTTGTCTACACAAACAATAGTCTCACTGAAAGAGAAATAGGGGAGTCAATCTCTTTCACAATAGCACCCAGAAAAATGAAATATCTAGGAATCAGTCTAACAAAGGAAGTGAAAGACCTCTACTCTGAAAACTATAAGACTCTGAAAAACAATATAGAAAAGGAGATCAAAAAGTGGAAAGACATCCCTTGTTCCTGGGTAGGGAGAACCAACATTGTCAAAATGGCTATACTCCTACGACTATTATACAGATTCAATGCAAGTCCAATTGAAATTCCAACAGTATACTTCGCAGAGCTAGAGAAAATAATACAAATATTCATGTGGAACCACAAGAGACCTAGAGTAGCAAAGGCAATAAAAATTTTAAGGTTCTCAGAGAAGAGAGAGAGAGACAGAAACAGAGGGAGAGCAGGAAGCACCTAAGTACTTCAGAGATGAGAAACTATTGTATGTGGTACTACAATGCTGGATACATGTGACTATACATTTGTTTAGTTCCAGAGAACATGTAATACTCTAATGTGAAATATGTCATTGGGCGTACTGTGATGGGTCCACAGGGAGTCATCGATTATGAAAAATATTCCTCTTTATCTGGATTTTAATCCTGATAGTGGCAAAGGTTGTGCACATGTAGTGAAAGTGGACACACAGGAACTCTGAACATGATGTTCAGATTTGCTCCAAATATAAATATATCTGCCATTAAAAGTCCATTTAACAAGTGCTTATAAAAACACACCCACCATACACATGATGAGATGTTTGATATCTCAGTGTACAGTATTAAGTGTGCATGATGTGTTCATTGGTCCTGAACAAAACCAGAGAGCTAGATATACAATTTTCAGTTCTCATCCTATTCAATGTCCTCCTGACAATGATATTTTACTTGCAATTTTTATAGCCATTTTATGAAATAATTTATGTTGATTAATTCACATTTATTAAATACATAAAGCCTCTCACACTATTATTTTAGCTTTGTTATAATTCAAAGATAATGCATGTACACAAGTAGTATGAACACTTGTGAAAGTTTTACTCAAGTCTCAGATTTATCCTTTTTTTCTTAAAAATTTGCTTTGAATATGTCCTACAAAAGTCTACATATTGGAAACAATTCCCAAATTTATGTTCTTATAGTATTTGGAACTAGGGCTTTAGGAAGCAATCACAATTAGATGAGACCATGAAAATGTGACTAGTTGATGTCATTAGTACCTTTACAAGGAGAGGAACTGAAACCTGACTATTGCCTTCTCTAATGATCACAATGTGTTGCTCTCCACCATGTCATGATATAGCAAGAATGCCCTCACAAGAGATCAGTGTCTTGATTTTGGAGTTTCCAGCCTCTGGGACTAAACAAAATTTATTTTCTTTTATAAATCTCCCAGTCTCTGGTATTCTCTGATAGCATCAGAATAAGAACAAGACATGCACAAAAGGGAATATTTTCTTCTTTTGATATTATACTTATTTTAACCTATGGTTAGTGTAGTGATGATCCTGACAATGACTCTTATTTCTGGCATTTTAAAAATCTCTTTAATCTTATGTTTATTATAATTACCAATATTCTCACATCCCTTTGCTTTTTATTCCCTGTGACTCAAATTTTATGAACTTTGTGTATACCTTTCTCCTTCCTTTCCAATTATATTTTCTTCTGATCTCTTTTCTAACATTTTAGATTTATAGCTTCTCAACTACATTTATGATTCAAAGAGGATGTTTTCATAAAAGTGAAACGCATATTGTGAGATGGAATTTTAGAAAGCAATTGTGAATGCTGCTTTTCACCTTACCTGATTAGAAATTATAAGCATAAAAAATTCATGATTGAAAATGAGAAGTTAATGACTAAATTGCCTGAAGAAAAAGAAGTAATTTGACAGATAAGAAATTTATCATGTTTTCAAAAAGAAAGACTTTATTGCAATCAACTGTGCCTTTACAAGTGCCTCAAATTTTGTGAATTGGAAAACGACATTGTATTACTGTCATAAAATATTAAGCAGGATATAAAAGACATACAATTAACTTCATAGTCAACATGAAGACACTCCATGTCTCTTGGGAAACTCCCTAACATTGAAGCATGCATAAATTCAGGACAGGAATGTGAGTTTCAAAATAAGTTATCTCTAAAAATTTATGGAAATATTTTAACATTTTTATTGTTATTAGTACATGTGTTCAGTACATAATTACAGCCATGGGGAGTTGCTGAAAGTATATAATACATTTTAATATAGGTATGCAAATATTATTAAATAATAAATAGCATATGATTTATCTTATATGGAAACTATGTATATATAATACATTTATATATATATATATATATATATACTTTATATAAATAGAGCAAAATAGAAGTAAGTAGGACCTAGAGAGAAGTTCAAATACTTCCTCAAATTAAAACTTCATTGTTTTAAAATACTTCAATACACTTGCTAATTGCCTTCATTTATATATACTACTAGTTTATCTTAGTTCACTGAAAAGAAAGTTATTTTTTCTTCTTTGTGTCTTTACTGTAGAATATTTTTATTTGTTTTGCACTGACTAATTACTTTGAAGATATTAATACACATAACAACTATTGTTATCCTATCATTAATTATGAAATTTTATTTTTTTCTTATTAGGATATGAAATAAGGCTTTTATATTATGTTTAAAAGCATTTTGCCAT
>PVIC010009317.1:0-45892 GCA_004025085.1 Thryonomys swinderianus
TCTTAATATATCTTTAAGGAAACTTTTTTCTTTTTGTCTTTTTGAGACAGGGTGTTGCTAGCCCTGGATTCACTATGTAGCCCAGGTTGGCCTCAAACTCTCGGTGATACTCCTGCTTCAGCTTCCTGAGTGCTGGGCTTACAAGTGTGCACTACTATCCCCAGCTAAGGAAAAAAAATTATCCAAGCCAAAAAAGTGTACTGTTTTGCTATTTCAAGAGATTCACATTTTTCTTTTTAAGATTATCTCTGTAGACATTCCTTTGCTACCTGCTTAATGACTGTCCAGACTTACAACCTGTCTGCTCTTTACACAATTCTGTACATCTTGTCTATAGGAGCTCAGTGTCTTTTTTGTACAATATACCTTATATAGTAATGTAATTTTTGCTAGCTGTACTGTATAATACTGTAGTTTTGTTTTGTTATACATTGTAGTACTGCATGGAAGAGTTATGTAAACAAAAGCAAAACCATCAAGGTAGAGTTTCCTTTGACTATTTCTTTGTTCTGAATATTGTAATGTGCATACTACAAACAATCCCTCATTTAGTGACCTATACATTAAATGATCTAGCCACAGGAACTTAATTAAACAAGGAATGTCTATATTACTTGCATAAGGATTATGGCTATTTTGTAATTTAAAAAATACAATTATTGAAGGGGTGATTCTGGGAAGATGGCAGAAAGGTAACAAACCTAGGCTCTCCCTCGCCATAGTTTGTTGTTCCCAAGCAGAAATACAGCAGCTTGAGAGTAGAAGAGCAGGAAATTCTTCCCTCTAGAAACAAACAAACAAACAAACAAACAAAAGATCTGAGACAAGTACCAAAGAGAGCAAAATTAAATCAAAGAGGGAGCGAGGGGGCGAGCGAGCAAGTTCCCTCTCCCCAAACTGGGACTCCTAGCAGGGGAGGGGCAGCCGGCCCTGGAGACCT
This sequence comes from Thryonomys swinderianus, assembly GCA_004025085.1. NCBI lineage: Eukaryota > Metazoa > Chordata > Mammalia > Rodentia > Thryonomyidae > Thryonomys > Thryonomys swinderianus. The sequence goes on from PVIC010009317.1 coordinate 941, forward strand.
CAGCACGGCAAGGAGAGACTGACAGCCCACAGCCCGCCTCTGAGAAGCAGCTCACTGCGTGGAGAAGGGCCCCAAGGGACCTCAGCGGCTGCTGCTTTAAACACTTATAAACTTGGCTCCAGAGAGAAGATAAAGGATTGGTGGGGTCAAGCAAAGAAGCCCCGCCCACTGCTCCGAAGGACAGACGTTCCCTTGACCAGATGGCCTCTCCCAGCCGCCAAGAGCGCTAGCAGCAGGTTCAGGATCTCCACACACCCTTCCACAATTGCAGCTTCTTCTCTTTTGTCCTCTGGCCTCTTATCAGTCCCCCAGGGTCTTGTGATCTTTATATATCCTCTGATTCTATTTCTGATTTCTCTCTATCCTGTCTCTCTACCATTCAACTCCCTGGTAAACTTTTTTTTTTTTTTTTTTTTTTTTTTTTTTTTTTTTTTTTTTTTTTTTTTTTTTTTTTTTTTTTTTTTTTTTTTTTTTTTTTTTTTGAGACAGGGTCTCGCTTTGTAGTTTAGGCTGGCTCTGAGCTCGCTATGCAGCCCAGGCAAGCCTCGAACTCAACACTGCCTCCCGAGTGCTGGGATTACAGGCGTGAGCCACCACGCCCGGCCCTGGTAAACTTTTTAATTCCAAAGAGTGTTGCCTGAATATTGTATATAATTTGTATAGGTTTTTGGTTAGAAATATAATCACAGTACCCCAGCTATCAAGCCAAAATCACCCAGTAAGGCTTAGAAATGAGGCAAAACTCAAAATTTCAGTTACAAAGATCTCCACCCCAGGGGAATTCAGGGAAAGGAGAAATGGAGCATATGGAAGCTCAATCAACAGGACTCTTTGAGATGGTAACAAAAGCAGATCTAGTAAAATGGAATTAGAACTGACTTCTGACTGAAGAAAGAGATACTATCTGAAGTAAATGAAATAATTAATAAAGCCAAAGAGGAGATCAGGGACATGATACAATCTGAGCTAGCAAAAGCAATAGAACCTTTTAAACAGCTACAAATAGAGGTCCAGGAAATTAAGAAAGAGTGAAAGTTTGCGAGGTAAGATGAATCAGGTAGAAGATAAATTTCAGACCTAGAGGACAAGATGGCAGCCAATGAACAGGAAAGGCATAATCTATAGAAAATGGAAAGGGACCATGAGAAATCAACCCAACAGCTCCTAGATGATTCAGAGATTGGTTGGAGTCACTGAGGAAGCAGGAGATAATGCAAAAGACATAAAAAATTATTCATGGAGATAATGGAATAAAACTTCACTGGAAAAGGAAAATATTGGACACACAGATATATGAACCATATAAGACTCCAAATGGTTGTGATATTTAAAAAAACCTACACCTAGACATATAATTATAAAGGTTCCCAATATGCAAAAAAGAACCAAATACTGCTAGCAGCTAGAGAAAAGAAAACAGTCACATACAAAGGGAAGCCCAACAGGATCACAACAGACTTCTCATCCCAAATGCTCAATGCAAGGAGAGCCGGGAGTGAAATGTTTCAGGTCTCAAAGGAGAACAACTTCCAGCCTAGACTGGTGTATCCTGCAAAACTATCCTTCAAAATTGAGGCGGAAATAAGATACTTCCAAGACAAAGAACATCTGAGAAACTTCACAAATACAAAACCTGCACTGCAAAACATTCTCAAGAATATCTTGGAGAAAAATAATGAAAGGTACAAATCCATGAGACCCAACAGAGCCAACCCATTGGGCCAAACAAGAAACTGATGGGCAAGGGGCAAATGCAAAGAAGAAAAGAACCAAGAACAGGAAAACATGACAGCTCTAAGTCTGTCCATATCAGTCATAACCATTCATGTCAATGGACTCAATGGGCCAATTAAAAGACACAGACTGGCAGAATGGATCAAGAAGCAAGATTCTACAATCTGCTTCATATAGTAAACACACCTAATTCAGAAAGAAAGCCATAGACTGAAAGTAAAAGGTGGAAAACAATCCTCCATGCCCCAGGAAACTGAAAAAAATGTAGGAGTGGCCATCTTATTTCCAGATAAAATAGATTTCAAACCAAAACTGTTTAAGAGAGACAAAGAAGGCCACTACATTCTTGTACAGGGAAAAAAATCAAGAGAAAGAAATAACAATCTCAAATATTTACACACCAAATTCTAATGCACCCAACTATATAAAACAAACATTAATAGACATGAAAGGCCAGATAAACACCAATACAATAGTAGTAGGGGACTTCAATACTCCACTTTCACAAATAGATAGACTGGACAAAAACTCAGCAAGGAAATACTTGAACTAAACCAAACACTTGAACAAATGGACTTAATAGGTATCTACAGAGTATTACCCCACAAAGTCAGAATTTACATTCTTTTCAACTGTCCATGGATCATTCTCTAAAACAGACCACATGATAGTTTGTAGAACAGATTTAAGTAAATGCAAAGGAACTGAAGTTATCCCCTGTATATTGTCAGACCATAGTGCCTTGAAATTGAAGCTGAATAGCAAAAGAAATTCCAAGCTCACTACAAATACTTGGAAATTGAACAGCACACTACTGACCAACCAGTGGGCCACAGAAGAATTTAAACAATTCTTACAATTAAATGATAACTCTAGTACAAAATACAGGAATCTATGGGACATGATGAAAGCAGTTCTACAAGGGAAATTCAGAGTAGTGGATGCCTACACTAGGAAAATGGAGCAAGCTCAAATAAATGACCTTATAATGAACCTCAAGTTACTACAAAAGGAGGAACAAGACAAACCCAAAGCTCATACTAGGGAGGAAATTATAAGGGTCAGAGCAGAAACTAATGCAATGGAGACCAAGGGAACAATATAAAAAAATCAATTAATCTAAGAGTTGGTTCTTTGAAAGGATAAACAAAATTGACATACCCTTAGCCAACCTTATCAAACAAAAGAAGGAAAAGGATCAAATCTACTCTATTAGGAATGAAAAGGGGGAGATTACCACTGATCCAGTGGAAGTCCAGAGGATAATACACACATATTTTGAAAATTTGTATTCCGATAAATTGGAAAATACAGAAGAAATGGATAGATTCCTAGACACATATGAACTTCCAAAGTTGAATGAAGAAGCTATAGAAATGTTAAACACCCCAATATCAATCAGTGAAATTGAGTATGTAATAACCTACCAACAGAGAAAAACCTTGGTCCTGATGGCTTCACTGCTGAATTGTACAAAACTTTTAAAGATGAGTTAATGCCAATACTTCTCAAACTCTTTATGAAATTGAAAGGGAAGCAGTGCTCTCAAATTCATTACTGGAAGCAACCATTACCTTGATTCCAAGAGCAGAAAAAAACTCAACCAAAAAAAGAGACCTACAGGCCAATCTCCTTAATGAATATTGATGCAAAAATCCTCAATAAGATATTAGCAAACAGAATACAGAGGGTTATTAAGAAAATCACACACCCTGATTAAGTTGGATTTATACCAGGGATGCAAGGCTGGTTTAACATGTGTAAGTTAATAAATATAATACAGTATATTAACAGACGCAAAAGCAAAAACCATATGGCTATCTCAATAGATACAGAAAAAGCATTTGACAAAATCCAACAATGATTCATGATAAAAGCCTACAGAAAATTGGAATAGATGGACTTAATCTCAAACTAATAAAAGCGATGCATGAGAAAGCAACAGCCAGCATCATCCTGAATGATCAAAAACTGAAACCTTTCACACTAAAATCAGGAACAAGACAAGAATGTCTGCTGATTTGGGGGGAACTCTGGAAAGGTATCAGGAAAAATCTAGAAAGATTAAAATAGGCCAAATGCGGTACTGTGTCTAGTCTAAGCCATTTTGCTTTGCCTTTGGCCTGTTTCACAACTCTTACAGAAAATGGGCAGTTCTGTGGGTTCTGTTGTGTTTCCCTCCCTCCAAAAAAATACATTAAAGCCCTCGCTTGTGGTACCTCAGAAATGACTTTGGTGACTACAGATATAATTAAGATGCCATCATAAGATTATACAGAAGGGAGTATATCCTTTACCCCCGTATCCAAGGTAGATACATTCCAAGTCCCTGATGGGTGCTTGAAATTATGGACAGTATTAAACTATATATATGAAGTACTTTCACTTTTTCACTTAAAGGAAACTCTCTACAATTTATTTTTGTCTATCCAAATTATCATCATTGCTACTCTAGAGCTTTGGAGCCCTTCTTAAATAAAGTGAGGGTTAATGAATACAAGCATTTCCATACCAAGACCATTGGTCTGGTAACTGAGATGGCTTCTAAGTGACCACCAGATGTACGCAACAGAGACCAAGGTAGACTGCAGGTAAATGAAAGACTGGAAACAGAATCATGGTAAGAGGAGGGCAGCAATGGCCCCTCCTGCAGTATGACAGGAGCCCTTACACAAAGTGGAGAAGAGACATGGAAACACAGGCACTCAGGGAGAAGGCTGTGGATGACCAAACCAGACTGAAATGTGGCAGCTACAAGCCAAGGAATACCAAGGACTCCCAGCAACTGCGGAGAGAGCTGGGATCTGCCCACGAGGTCTCGGACAGCTGAGATCCCACCACACCTTCATTTCAAACTTTGACCTCCAGAACCACGAGACTATGGGTTTCTGTTATTTTAAATTATGCAGTTTGTAGAACTTTGTTACGCGGGTTGTAACACACCTGATTCTGGTCCATGAAAATGCAAATGAACTTTGTATAGTGCACACAGTTGACTGTTGCTCTGTGGTACTGATCAGTTTCACCTTTACTTGTGAGTTTCTTCAGCATTCCTGATGACCATGTCTGGGCATGATTCTCAATTCTCCTTTGAGTTAGTAGCAACATCTCACTGTTTCCTCACTGACTGATGAGTTGAGTGAAATCTGATAGGTTGCTCAGTTTATATTTATTTGACCATCATGACTTTATTTTAAAATAGTCTAAAAAAGGGCTAGAGATTTAGCTCAGTGGTTCCAGTGCCTGCCTCACAAGCGCAAGGTCCTGAGTTTGATCCCGGTAACCACATACAATGCTGGGCATGGTGACTCATGCCCATCAGCCATCAATACCACATACCACAGTGCTGGGCATGGTGGCTCATGCCTGTAATCCCAGCACTCTGGAGGCAGAGGCAGGAGGATTGCTGAGTTCGAGGCTTGCCTGGGCACCATAGTGAGCTCAGGGCCAGCCTGAACTACAAAGTGAGGCCCTGTCTCAAGAAAAAAAAAAGTCTAAAAAAGAAGAGAGGTTCCTCAAAACATGATCATGAATAAACTTCTCTCCATGGTCACAAGGATACAGGGTCAGATTTAATTATCTTTAGGAAATCAAACCAGGTAACAATTCCACCCAGTGTACAGCAGTGAGATTCACATCCACAGTGTGGAGATGTCAGACCCCATGGGAACTAGTCCCCCAAAGTCTAGCATAAGAGCCTCTGGCTTATTTTCTTTAGTTCACATTCAAAAAACAAAACTAGAAAGAATAATTTCATTATATGGTTTTTTTGGGTTTTTTTGTTTTTGAGACAGGGTCTTGCTTTGTAGTTCAGGCTGGCTCTGAGCTCACTACGTAGCCCAGGTGAGCCTCGAACTCAGCAATCCTCCTGTCTCTGCCTCCCGAGTGCTGAGATGACAGGCGTGAGCCACCACACCCGGCACTGTGGTAGTTATATTGATTGCTGATGGGCGTGAGTCACCACACCCAACATTGTATGTGGTTACCGGGGATTGAACTCAGGACCTTGCGCTTGCGAGGCAGGCGCCAGAACCACTGAGCTAACCCTCCGGCCCTCATTATATGTTATTGGCCTCACATTAAATCTACCTTTTTCATCTAAAGTTTCCCTAACTATCCACTGGGCCACACCTAAAGAGACCACAACATAAATCTGAGTTGTTGACCCCGAGGAACTCAAAACCAAGCACTAAGTACAACACCTGTCACAGAGTGAGAGGTGAGTGCTAATTTTGAGGAGTATTTCCCCAAATTAAAAAAAGAAAACTGAGTGTAGACATATACCAGACTGGAGAAGACTATAGCTAGTTGGGCTTTAATTGTATTATCGTACAAAACTATTCCCAGGAGGCCAGGGCTGTAGCTCAGTGGTTCTAGCACCTGCCTCACAAGTGTATGGTCACAAGTTTGATCCCCTCTACAAAAGATGAAAACCATTCTCAGGCAAGCAAAGCATTATATGAATCATTCAAAGTAGAATTTCTATACATTGTAAAAGTATCATAATACTGCTATGCAATCAATTATCTTACAGAATAAAGAAACTGAACTGGAAATATTATCTAAAATTAGTCACTTGGTTGCTGCTGCTGTTTGGTTCTGTTTTTTTACACAAGGCAGGCCGCAGATATGGATTTGAAAAGGGCTGCACCTCCTTTGGAAGCGAAGAAATCACAGAGTGCCTTGCAAAGTTACATTTCTTGCAGTTTTCCTCCGTAGCATCCCTTCCTTCTTCCTGAAGACAACTCCAGGCTCAGCCCATCCCCTCACAGAGTCCAGTACAGTACTAGCCTTCCTTTTATCTGTTTCTAAATATGAGCTATCAAATTGTGCTTAAAAATAAATAAAAGTGCAAATTCATCCTCACTGAGAATGGCTAACAGCTAAGGAGTTACCACTTTGGGGCATATTTACATTTAATGAGTGTAACTCAACCCGATCAGCACTTAGGATGAGCCTTCCGTGTCCAACGTCGTGTCCCTGCCTGGACTTCGAGGGATAGGGACCTGGTGCCGACACGGTGACATAACCGTGGGCATCCGCAGAGCTTCTCCCCGGGCTCTGGACTCACAGTCTAGGGCCTGCTCCACACTTCTGACCTCCCCATACACACCCATTCTGGCATCCTCCTTCCTAGGAGAATGCTCACACCTAGCAATCTCCTTCCCAGGAAGTAAATTGTCCTTCCGGGCACTCAAGCCAAAGCCGGTGGGCGGTGGTGACCATGTGCTCTCTTGACAGAACCTCCATGTCTACCCCTGCGGACAGGGTGTCTGTTCTGCATCCAAAGCAGATCCCAGATCCATGTGCCTCTCTCTGCCTCCTGGCCTAAGCACCAGCATCTTGCTTCAGGTTAGGAAATACCCTCCCCCTGGTCTCTCATTCCCTGCTCTCCCCCTCCGCTTTTGTCTACACAGCACTTAGAGCCACCACTTCAGCACATAAGAAATCCTGGCATGGTCCTCAAGTGATTTCCCACCGCACAGAGAACATTAAATCTGAACGTCTTATTTTGACCACAGGCCCCTATGTGACCTGGCCCTGATACCTCTCCGACATCGTCTTGTCTTTCTTGCCCCTGTCAACTCTCCTCCGCCCAAACTACTTTTCTTTGTGTTATTGGAATACACCAAAGTTGTATGGTCTTGAGCCCTCTAATTCTCATCCCTTTTCCCTGTAAAGATTTTACCTGGGCTACCACGTACCTGGCTTCTCTGGATCATTTAAGAATAATCTATGTATCACATTCCCAGAGAGGGCTTGCTTAATGGAAGTCTCCCCGTGCTACTGTGCTCTGCCTAGGTACCCTTTCCAGAGCCTTCATCACTCCTGGCTCTTGCTTACTTATCCATCTTTTCATGTCCCCTGCTGTCCAGTAGACACCTACTAGGAATGAGCTCTGTATATACGGAGATCTTACCAGCCATGCTCATTGCTGCATTTCAGTTCATACTAAACACACAGAACACATCTAATAAATACTTCCTGAATGCAGATTTGAGATAGCACGTTTGAAATTGCACCCATCCCTGCTGCCCTTCCCTGTGTGCGAGAGCTCATCCACTCTTATATGGAAGACAGATTTAAGCAGTAGGTTCCAAGTACAGGTCATTTTCTAAACTACAAGGAAAGAAAACATGCTAGAGATAGTGCCCAGAAATAGACAGGAAAGTGTACAAGAAGCATAGTATAACTAGAGTCACTATGCTAGAGGCAGAAAGAAAGAAAACAATCACCAGTTCCAAGCAGTCACGTTCCATTTGAGAGAAACATCGCGAACATCCTGGATGTACTTTTCAAGAGTTTGGAAAGTAATTCTCAGGAAGTTTTGAGTTCATATTAACATTATTTATTACAAGACCCAGAAAAATGTTTTGCTGATCAATAGGTCCAAACATACCAAAGCCAAGACAGGCTGTGATTCATTTGATTTAGGGTGAGCAGCTTCAAAGTGAAATTCACTCGAAAAAAGCAAGTCTAAGTGTCTACCTTCAAGGATAAATGAAAACTGAACAGGATACAAAATGAGCTCTATGTTTAAATGCATTAAATATATACAAATTGATTACAAGTTACTAACTTATACAAACTGATGTCATTTTGATAATCACAGTGTAAAAGACAGTCAAGACGAATCAAAGGCAAGCAGAGAAACTCAGAAATTTCTGCTTTGATCTAAATAGAACAGTCCTATTCTTACCAATGGTTCCAACAATGACAACCAGGACAGAGGACTGCAAAGGTCACTTGTCCAGAAGTAGGCCACACTACTCTCCCCACTTGGAGAAGAGACCATTGCACTGGTCACCCTAAAACTTCTGTAAGCATCTGGAGGCTGAGTGGCAACGACGCTTGTAAACAGCCTCAAACCAGCTGTGAAGGTATTTGCAACTTTAAAATATATGAAGCAAGATTCTCCACCAAGGCTACTAAAACTTTTAGACCTATAAGTGGGTCTAAATCAGGATTCAGAGTGTGGATGTGGCCAAGGACATCTCTGGGCTCTGGTTTGGGGAACCATGGAGTGAACTGGGGGCTTTGAGGACAATCCTAGGCCAACTCAGTTCTGCTGCTTAACTGTGTAGCTTGGGCAAGTCCCTGAACATCACCACACTGCAAACTGCTTACCCCAAAAAGGCGACAATAACATTTGATACCAGGGGGGTAGTGTCAGGATTCCAAGCAGTCACATATATATAATATAGTGTAGCAATCACAGTAGTGCAGCAAATGGTAGTTCCTTTCTTCATGGAGACCAGAGTTGGATTCATCTTTAAATGGTCTGAAAGAGGCCGGTATTAGAAGCTCTCTGGTTCCCCAAACACCAAACTCATAGCTAAAATGATCTCCTAGCACCATGGAAGGAGGAGGAAGAAAATCAGACTGTGTCTAAAGAAGGGACACTTAGGCCATTAGAGTTTTTGCTGGGCAGAGTCCCCAGGGCGCCTGGCGAGCTGAGTCCAGCCTGCTCTGGGAACCATGACAAGGTCCAGGAGGGCTGTAGTTCCTGTAAAATGGCAACACTTTTCAGCGGAAGGGGCTTTCTCTGCAGCAAACAGTGTTCTCAGCCCATCAACTACATTATCTCGTATAATCCTCACAACAACCGTGCCAGATGGAAACTCACTTTATCCACTTTATCCAATGCAGAAGCCAAGGCAGAGAGGACATGAGACTTGTGTCTGCACCTACCCTCCTCCCGGTCTCAGTCTCTGACTGCCACTCACTCCTCATTTTCTAGAACCTGTTTAATAATGAGTGTTTCTAGAGAAGTCTGCAGCTTTAGAACATTTGTCCAAGAGTTAGAAATATCTTTAAAAATTTCAGTGCTCGTTGCCAGAGATTTAGCTCAGGCATTCCAGCACCTGCCTAGCAAGCCAAGGTCCCTGGGTCCATTCCAGGTACAACAATACCAGGCGTGGTGACTCATGCCCACAAGCAATCAGTACCACACACCACTATGCAAGGCATGGTGGCTCATTCCTGTAATCCCAGCACTCAGAAGGCAGAGGCAGGAAAATTGCTGAGTTCAGGCTTGCCTGGGGTACATAGTGAGCTCAGGGCCAGCCTGAAGTACAAGGCTTGTCTCAAAAAAAAAAAAAAATTTAAATGCTCCCACATGATTCAGCAATTTCTTTCCCAGTAAAATGATCACTCACATATACAAAAATATATATAAAGTACAGCACAACACTTTATTACAGCATTGTTTTTAAAACTAAAAATTTAGATGCAAGTTCAATGGCGAGCACTGCACACAAAATTAGTTATATAAAGTAGAGGCATGAAAAAGAATGTGGTAATTGCTATGTACTGATCTGAAAAGGTAACAGAATGTATGAAATGAAAGAAGATAGAGAACATACAGGTTGTAGGACAGTCTTGTTTTTATAAAAATAAATATATCATAATTGTATTATATGTCATAGTTAAAAATAAAATCTGAGTAAAACTAAAGTCTCATAGTTATTTCTAGAAATCTTACTTCTCGCTGCATAATTCTTTTGAGCTTTTTAAAATAACGAGCATTTATTAATTTTTAAATCAGAAAGAAATAAAAACCTGTATCTTTATTCTGTTCTACACTGTGTGTCACTTGGTTTATAATGACCTATAAGACTATAAAGCAAGAGAAACCGAGGTTCAGAAGAGGCTAGTGGCCTAGTTAAAGTCACTAGCTGTCATGGGATCACACCAGGATATATGACCAGTATATATGACCCAGTGTATATGACCCAGTCTACACTCTGTCTTCTGTGGCCCTGAGTGAAACTTCTAATAGCAGCAGCAGCCCGCACTTGTACAAGGTCACAATGCATCTTTACCTGGAAAAAATGCATAAGAATTCTGTGGTTAGACCACAAGAAAGATGTATAAAAGTTGAGGAAGATTCAGAGAGAATAAACCAAAACAGTCAGCGGATGGTGTAACTCCAATACAGAGGTCAGCTAGAGGGACTATGTTTCAAGAACTGACTACAGCTCAAAAGCCACAGAAAAAACAGACACAGAGGTCAGAGATCTGTTTTCTAACACCCTGGACTCTAATATGTCAGGACATGATTTAAAGTTTGACAATAACTACCTTTAGGGTTCAATATAAAGTATTATCTATAAAAATCATTACATCGAAGTTGATCCAAGGTGAAAATAGAAATAATTGACATTTATATCAGTTCATAAATGATGGCTCAATAACAGTGACTCTGGAAGCCCGAGGCCAGGTGTGCCCTGCCACAAACCCCCAGAGTGACCGCACACACCAAGTGCGAGGCTAGAGAGCCCAGGCATGTTTCTATGCCATGTTTTTTATTATCTTTTCACTCCTTTTCTCTTCCCAGAGAGCAAGATTTCTTTTCTAGTATTTTAAATCATGTACTTTTGGTTTACATTTCTTTCTTCAAAATAGATCATTTATAGCTATTTGAATTTGCTTTTGTGTTGTTGCTGGGGACAGCATCTTATGTTGGTCTTCTTAGTGCTGATCTCTCCCTTTAAGGTACTCAGCAAATCTGTGGCCTTCAATTTTTTTGCTGTTGGATACAACCATGAATTAATTGTTTTCCAAAGTTACTCTAATAGTAACATATCATGGAGGCCAGAGATTTGGCTCAGTGGTGCCAGCGCCTGCCTCACAAGCGCAAGGCCCTGAGTTCGATCCCGGTAACCACATACAATGCTGAGCGTGGTGACTCACGCCCACCAGCCATCAATACCACATACCCCAGTGCCAGGCGTGGTGGCTCACGCCTGTAATCCCAGCACTCAGGAGGCAGAGGCAGGAGGATTGCTGAGTTTGAGGCTTGCCTGGGCTACATAGTGAGCTGAGGGCCAGCCTGAACTATAAAGCAAGACCCTGTCTCAAAAAAAAAAAAAAAATCTCTCCTGTTAAGTTGCAGTAATTACAACAGTGTCATGTTGATGACAGAAGAGACAAACGGATCAGTGAAACAGAACAGAGACTTAAGAAATAGTCCTACACAAACACAGCTAACTAATCTTCAAAGGAACAATGGCGAGTCAACACAGTAAAGTTAATCTTTTCAACAAATAATGCTGGAACTACTACAAAAATTATCTAGGTGCAGACCTTATATGTTTCACAACAAAACTAATCAGAAGGGATCATAGACATAAATATAAACACAAAACTATAAAATTCCTAGAAGTTAATATAAGTGAAAATCCAGATGACCCTGGGTAGTGTAATGACTTTTCAGATTACACCAAAAAAAAATAATTGATAAGCCAAATTTAATTAAAATTAAAGCCTTCTGCTCTGCAAAAGATACTTTCAAGGAAATGAAAAAACAAATCACAGGCTAGATGAAAATACTTCAAGAGACATATCTGATGAAGGATTAGTACTCAAAAAATAACTTTTAAAATTCAACAGTAAGTAAACAACCTAATTTAAAAATGGGCAAAAATAATCTGAACAGACATCTCACCAAAAATGGCAATAAACACATGAAAAAATGCTTAACATGATATGTCATTAGAAAATTGCAAATTAAAGTAACAATCAGATACCACCACATCCCTCCAGAATGAGAAAAATCTAGAATACCGACAATACCAAATATAGCAAGCATGTGGAGTAATAGGATCTCTGCTTGTTGATAGGAATGCCACTTTAAAAGGCATTTTGGTGGTTTGCTAAAAGCTAAACATACTGTTACCATAAAACTCTGCAATTGTGCTTCCCGGTGTTTACCCAAATTAGTTCATACAAAAACCTGTGTACATACATTTACAACAGCTTTGTTCATAACTGCCAAAACTTGGAAGCAAACACATTGTTCTTCAGGAGGTGAATGGGTCAACTATGATACATGAGACAACGGGATACTATTCTATACTAAAAAAAAAAAGAAAAGTTTTATCAAGCCATAAAAATACATGAATAAAACTTTTAATGCATTTTACTAAATGAAAGGAGCTGGTCTGATAATATTATCTGAGTCCACGGCGCCCTGGAAAGGAGTTCCCAGAGGTTGGGAGGCGGGAAGGATGCAGAGATGGAGCCCAAGGAATTTTTAGGGCAGTGACAATATTCTGGGCATTGCCGTGGTGGTGGATACAGGCCACTTATACATTTGTCAAAATCCACGGAACACAGAACACCAAGAGTCAATCCTTAATTAAACTATGGATCGTGGGTGACAATATGTGTCACTGTAACAAATGTGCCACTCTAGATCTCAGTCAGAAGAGTTCCCATTAGAGAGCATGAGGAATCTGAAGCCCTTCTAAAATTAATGGTAATAGAGAAAGATGTGGCAGCAAAGAGAAGACTCTATTGATCTCAGAGCCTTAGCACCACGTCCTCCTTGGGCCTTGCACTGCCCAGAAGAGTAGAACACAGAGAAGTGAGGCTGGAGGTAGATGTGTCTTTATGCCTCCTCAACTCTGGAGCTATGGGATGAGGTCATCCCATAAGTATTCTTTTGCCAAGAGGGAGCAAGCATTCTGAGCCTCTCTCAACTCCTTGCAACATGAAAGGGATTCATACATTCCAGAAGCTTCTCCCAAGTGGGCAACCACTGAGGACTCACTGAACTGGCTAGTATCAAAGAGACTCACAACAGAGACTACAGAATGGACATTCCAGACCAGGACTGGACAGAGAATATGGAATAGAATCAGGGCACTTGCACAGCCAGCAAGGGCCAACATGGACCCAGTCAGCAAAAAGAAGTCTACCAGCTCTGGATCAGGCCAGAAAGTAGGCCAAAAGTTATGTCAGCTGCAGACTGCACCAAATGCCAGCAAGATGCCCAGAGACAAAGTCCAAAGAGGTAACAGCACAAGGACCATCACTTGAATGAAGAAACTTAATTCTGGTATTTGACCTAACAAACACCCAGCCAGCCAGCAGAACAGTTTGAAGAGTTAGGTTTCATTGGGAAACTTAGGTCCTTCCTCCTCTTCCTCATCCTTCCTTGTATATGAAGTCATCACCAAGATGGGGGCCTTAGGCTAAGATGAGAGCAGTGAAAGGGACTAAAGGAAATCTACTCTTTTCTTCATTGCATATTTGTGGGATTTAATGTACATTTCTACTCAGCTTCAGGGGTTATTATTACAATCTTTGTTGGATATGAGGAGACAGTACATCCAAAACAGTTAAGAGATCACCTAGGGCCAGAGATTTAGCTCAGTGGTTCCAGCACCTGCCTAGCAAGCTCAAGGTCCCTGCTTTAATCCCTGGTAACCATATATAGCAATACCGGGCATGGTGACTCACACCCACCAGCAATCAATACCACATACCACAGTGCCAGGCATGGTGGCTCATGCCTGTAATCCCAGTACTGGGGAGGCAGAGGCAGGAGGATTGCTGAGTTTGAGGCTTGCCTGGACTACATAGTGACCTCAGGGCCAGCCTAAACTACAAAGCAAGACCCTGTCTCAAAAAAAAAAAAAAAAGAGACAGAGAGAGATCATCTAAATGAAGTAATAAAACTATGTTTAATAAACATAGAGCCCACAGAATAGAGAGAAATTAGCTGTGCATAGTCATTTTTTGTTGCTAATAATAACACTACTGCAAATTTAGCATCTTAAACATGTACACATGTATTGTCTCCTCATTCCTGTGGCTCAAGAACCCAAGCGTGGTCCAGCTGGTTCTCTGTAAGGTTCAGGCAAGGTGTGTGCCAGGGCTGGGTCTTCCTGCAAAGGCTCAGCTGTACAAGGGTCACTCCTGAAGACATGCAGTGGCTGTGAGCATTCAGTTTCATGTTGGGAATTCAGCAGAGTCATAAACCACACACTACCAGCAGTTCCTTGCCACAGAGGCCTCCCAGCATGGCTGCTTTTTTCATCAAAGCTGGCGAGGAGGACAATTTCTCAGCAAAACAGACATCACAGTCTTATGCAGTATACCATGGAACTGACATTCCATCTCCTTTGCCATATTTTATCAGTTAGAAGCAAGTCGTGGGTGCTGCCCTTGCTCGAGAGGATACAGAAAAGGTGTGAATACCATGAGGTGGGATTCATAGCAGCCATATTAGGTTGGTCTGCCATGCTCTGTGAGGGGAGTGGCTAGGAAAGAAGCCACCAGAGGTCACCTCTCAGAGAAGAGACAGACTAAGCTCCCTTGTAAAGAAGGGTGGGGACCCAGAATTTGCTTGGCAACCCCCAAATCTCATCAGTGTCCAGGATTAGAGGAGACAACAATTAATCTGGAAATGACAATACGGATAACAAGACATTCTCAGATGAAGTGACATAAAGGTGAAGAAGCCAGGGTGTTTAGTGACACCTAAAGCCTACTCACACAGTGAGAAAAAAGACAATGTTTTGGGGCCAGAGATTTAGGTCAGTGGTTCCTGCACCTGCCTCGCAAGTGCAAGGTCCTGAGTTCAATCCCGGTAACCACATACAATGCTGGGCGTTGTGAGTCACGCCCACTAGCAATCAATACCACATACCACAGTGCCGGGCATGGTGGCTCATGCCTGTAATCCCAGCACTCGGGAGGCAGAGGCAGGAGGATTGCTGAGCTCAAGGCTTGCCTGGGCTACATAGGGAGCTCAGAGCCAGCCTGAACTACAAAGTGAGACCCTATCTCAAAAAACAAGACAGGACATGTTTTACACAGGACAAAAACAGAAAAAATAATTGTCACATCTCATCTCAATAGCGTGTTAGAGACCTTCCTAGAGTGGCAGAGGCCACTGTATTAACATCTCCGTGAGCTCACCAGGAAAGTGTACTGAACGTCAAGGGCACTAAAGGACGGGAGATGATCTAATGCAGGAAGCTCCCCAAATACTATATTTACACAAGTGATAAATGGGATTCAAGAAAGGAGAAACCAACTAGAGCTAATGAGTAGGGAAATAAATAATATTAGAATTTCCTACTGAGGTAACATCTTTCATCTAGGATCCTAAAAAGCTTTGAGAGTAATTAAATTCAGGTGCTACATAAAAGAAGACCCTTTTTTAAGCAACTGTGGATTTTATGCCCCTTAGCAACTCCAACACCTAAGACCTTCCCAGAGAATGAAACAAAACCTGGATGCTATTATCTTTGGAAGAATATTTTGTTATTGTTTGTACGACTCTTAATTCATTATTAGCTGAGTCTCAGGAAATTCAGGATCATGGCCACACTTCCTTGTGCACCCTGGGAAAGAAGCAGCAGTTACCACCCGCCCCCCAGCAAGGATGACAGACAGAGCCTGGGAGGAGACACAGAACGGACCTCAGCCCAGGTCCATAGAGGGCAGAGTTGCAGTTTCTCCAAGGAGTGAACCCAAGTGAGGCTGTGACTCTACATCTGAAAGAGATTTGGGCAAAAGTCAGTTGTGATGATGACTTACTGAAGCACAGCAGACAGCCAAAGAGTGTGGGCATTCTCAGACAAAGTGACAAAATCGTCAGGGTGTTGGATGGCAGCTAACTCTGCCAGAGATCAGCAGAGCTGCCTGTTCCCACTTGGCATCAAATGGCTTAACAGGATGCTGCAGTGATTCTAAATACATGAAATAGGTCTGAAACCACACGTCTGGGGAACAAGTGAGTTATGCTGCAGTGTGGCAACAGTTTGGTTTATTTGAAGAAACCTGTCAGTGAAAGTCACAGATAGGCAGACAAGGCCAACAAGCTCTCTGTAGAATTGCTCCACACACAGGAAAGTAACACTAATAACACACAGAAAACACCTAGCAAGTCTCAAGCCCTCTTCTGTTTTAGAAATACCATCGCTGGAGTGCTTGTGCATCTTCAGAGCTTTCTTACAATACCATTTCTATTCCAGAGACTAGAAAGTCCCTTTGTGGTTATGCTGATGTGAGCATCTACTCCTGGTTGTGAACCCAGCATGCCCCAGATCTTACCGTTTGCATAAAATGAGGTTCCATGTGGCCATTGATTATTTCTCAACCTAAGCGTGTCTGTGTCTTACAGGGACATTAATTAACATCCTTGCTTGGACACATATTGGTTCAGTCAAGAAGTTTTATGCCCAAGCCCAACTCTCACTTACTCCCTTCCATTTTTCTGTTTCTTCTTCAAGATGTGAATCATTTCTCTCTTTAGCAGTACAACATGGAAGCTGCTTTCAGTTTCCAGTTTTCCATTAAACAGAACAAGCCAGTGAGCACTAGCATGAAAATGAGTGGTATAAAAGCATTCGGTTCTTTGATCATAGCTCTGCTCAGAACAGGTCTATGCCATGTATGTACAGAGACTAGTGTCCTTGGGAGCTGGAGGGCTAGCTGACACTGAATGTAAGGAGGAGCTAAAGCACTGGCAGTGAAGAAACACCGTTTATTCCCTTTTTCCTCCTAGAAGAAATTAATTTGAGCCTGTAAACTAATATAACTTGAAGAAATATTATTGAAGATTCAGCAGGCAGAGGATTGTGAAAGAGGGAAGATGCTGTACAACAACAGTTCAACAAATGTCCAGAACTTGATCTATTGATGGAGGGCTCTGACTGGGCCTCCACTACCCAGATACAGGGGAAACTGTTTCCAAACCAGTCACTCTTACATTCAGCCCCAGGCCACAGTCTGTCTCCAAAGTGTTCAAAGTCTAATTTCCCTATAAAATTTGCCTTCCACTGAAAATTTCCCAGGCTTCTCATCTCCCTCCTCCCTTACTATTTCAGTTGTAAACACCTGGAGATATTCATGCTGGTGTCTACTCTAGCAACTTTTATATCTGTCATATCTTCTTTCTATCCTATATCAGGGGCCCTAGTATTGTGCTGATCAGTAGAAACCTTGGAAACTTTGCCACTTAATACTTTAAAAAATATAACTAAATATAACTACCTACCCCCTAACCACCTCCAGACCCCAATATGAAGTAGGACCTTTGTTCTCAGGGGGGCTGCCATGTTGCTAAATATTTTTGGTTATATTGTGGTGTTATTTCTAGACACTAGATATGCCCAAATTATAGCCCAATCTCAGTTTTTAAAAATGGGTTATTTGGTGACAGCTATTTATTGAAATAGATCTGTCTGGACCATGATCACTCTTATCACGCTTTGTCATGATCTGCTGCTTCCTCCCAGTGTGCAGCATTCTCTATGTGCTCAAACCTAAATCCTCAGAGAACAGGAATTGTGCCTATTTTGCTGATGTTATTGTTACCTGCACATGCTGCTCTATAAGGATCTCTGCCCACACCACGTACTCATTATGGACTAAGTATAGCAATTTATTTTAACACAGATATGAAACTCTGCACTCCAGGGAATCCCTTTAGGCGGTAGCTGCTAGGTTAGGTCAGCAGACCCTTTAGCTGCTTCAGTTCATCAGAGCCATGGAGTTCATTTTCCCCTAACTAGAATTAGCAATTTCTGTTTTTTTTTTTTTTCCAGCAAGAAAAGTATCTAGACTGATTGGCTTGGAAGGATTCTGTTTGTGAAGAAGGATCCTGTTTTAAACACCCTGATAGGCAAGCCTTGTCCACTGAAGTCAGCTTTCCTTCTCATGAGTTTTGTTTTCCTCCCTCCCTCCCTCCCTCCCTCCCCCCTCTTTCCTCTATAAGAACTCATTTACTCTGGTTCATTTACAGAAGGTTACTGTGGTTTTTCCAGGAAACTACTGCCTGCCGAGCGAGGCAGATTTTCTTGGATACAGAAGTAAGGAGCATTTGTACAGAAACAGACATGAGTAACAGCGTGTAAACTGTATAACATCCTAACGACTGTACCTGGACCTTCCCAGCAACAGCGAAGTGTGGCCAACTGGGTGTTGGCAGAATAGGAGCAGTAATATATAGTTCTTTTTGTCTTGGCAACGTGGCTGGCCCTCTGGCCAGAATCCACTCTAAAGGAAATGGCCAAGAGACAATAAGGCCTTTCAAATGCACTAGCGATTTCTTCCAGTAGGGATTTTTCAATTTCTAAACTGATAGAAATTTTAAAATTACCCTATTTTCAGTGGAGGGAAGTTAGATTTTTCTTGAAGAAGATGTTATATTTTACAACACGTTTCAGACATCTGGTCCCAACAAAATATATTGTACTGTATTGCCTGTTGTATTGTACAGTACTGTATAGTACTGTATTGTACTGTTATTGAGGAGTTGGGAGGAGGACATCTCCCCTTAGAAAGATAATACGCACACAATATAATTGATTGACTTCAATCAGCTGTTTAATGCTCTGGGCTTAAGTACTTACATAACCTTCCGTCACTGCGGTGCTATTGTTCATGGCTCCACTCAATGTTTTTGCTGACAATGTGTCATTGTGAGTGAATTTAAAAGCAGAACTTCTTGCTGCAAAACTACACCCTTCAAAAACCAAAACCAAAATATCCTTGAAGGACCATCCATAAAAAGCAAAATTTCATTGTTATCATGAAGTTCAATATTTGCCTGGGTTGGCACAATCCCACTTGGAGGTTAAAAACAAAAAGGAAGTGCAAGTTTCTGGTTGTATGAGGCCAAATTTCAGGTATACTGTGAAAGCCCGGGTTTGCTCTTCGGAATCCCGAGAGTGGAAGGGCCCCCTGCTGGCTAAAGGAGGAAGAGACCCGAAAGGACACAATGGCGGTCATTTTGAAAGTCCCATTACAACGTTCGTCCATTCTTGCCCTGATACTAGTTAGAACTTGCTTTGTGCCAAGCACAGCTCTAGGCCCTGAGGATAAAACATTTAACAACACAGACAACGTCTTTGCTTTATGGGAGTTTACGTTGAAAACAGGGAAACTAAATAACTAAAATATAGTGCAAGTAGAGATGGATCCATCAGAACAGCCGTGAATCACAGCGCTGCAGGAGGAAGTAGCGAATGAGAGGAGAGTGCTATTTTGGACAACCAGACCTTTAAACTGAAGGGAGGTGCCGAGGAAGATTTGTGAGAGGAGCTTCCACGAAGAGGCGGAGCATGTGGGGAGATGAACAGCACGAAAGACGGGGCGGCTGCAAGATGAGGTGCACAGAGCTAGAAGCCCAGGGACAGACAGCTGGTTTTACAGACAGAAGCCCAGGGACAGCGGCTGGTTTTACAGAGGGTTGAACGCGGAATTAACTAAAACTACTTTGCATATCAAATAGGTCATTCTGTGCGCATTAGGGAGCATTTGCTGCCAGGGCGAAACCTGAGAGGCCCACTATTGATGTGGCATTTCAAACAAGACATCAATGAATTTCATCAGTGAGGTTCAAGGGAGAAGAGTAAGATAAAGTCTCTGCCCTTTCTGTCAACTAGGGGAAGTAAGACAGACTCACCTCGAGTTAAACTTACAAGAAACAGAAGGCAGTGAGTGGTTGCTAAGCTTTGTGTGCAAGAGACAAAGGTGAAGATCAAGATGATGTCACTAGCAACCAAGCACCAGCTCAAGGTACTGTGGCTTAATGGTTAAGTCCACAAACTCTAGAGCTAGCCTGCTGGGGTTTATAATTCTAGAAGTAGCACTTACTAGCTGTGTGACCTTATGCATGGTATTAGCCTCTCTCTGCCTCAGTTTTCTTGTCTGGAATAATAATACTATCTGACTCATGGGATTGTTACTAGGAATAAAAGTTAATGTTGCACTGTATGAAATATTTAGGTCATTTCTGGGTACAAATACCACATAAATATCTCTTAGGTCACACTGCTATTATCTTTATTATTGCTGTAGTCCAGGTATGATGTGGTAATAACTTCAACAAATGCCAGTTGTGGAAACAGAAGGAAAAAGTGACATGTATTTCTGACAGATGAACTTAGAAAGGTTAATGGCAATGAGAAAGTGCCTGAAGCCAGGCGTGGGACGCACACCTGCCCTTGGGAGTCTGAGGCAGGAGGGTCACAACTTTGAGTACCACCTGAGCAACTTAGGAGACACTGTCTCAAAATTCAAAATATTTTAAAGGGTTCAGTATGTAGCTCAGTACAAAGGTTCTGGGTCCAATCTCCGGTACAAAAAAGAAGATATGGTAAATGTGGTACAGTACATGAAGATGTTCAATCTACATGTAAGAGTCCGAGGATAATGATTAAGAAAACAGTACAACAGAGAGAAAAGAGAAATCAGGAAAGATAATTAATTTGAGAAACAGAGCAAATTAGTTTAAGATCTGCTGAGTTTCAAGTAGATTATTAGAAATCCCAGGCTGGAGTTCAGAGAGATGGAGGGAAGACCAGTGGGTTTGGAACTCTTCTGACTGGCAGTTTTTGAAGCTGGAAGGTGACTGGGAGGACCGCAGAGAAGCAGCTGAAAGGAGCATTCTAGACTGAAGGAAGATACAGCGCTGAAAGTCTGAAAAATAAACTCAGGAGATATTGCCGCAGTTATAGATCAGGAAAGAGGCTAGAGGGATGGAAGAACCAGGACATGTGGGAAGGAAGCTTCCTGTTCTAGTGGGAATGTGAAGAAAAACGAAGAACTAAGGGGTGAAGGGGTAAGCAAGGGTGCTCTGGGGTGAGAACTGTGCGCGTCAGTGGGGCCCACGCAGAGTCCCAAGTGCAGCTTTTCCTGGGATCCTCTGCTGAGTCCCTGCCATGGATGTGATACGGGGCCATCCGGGTTTCTCCGGCCGAACCCGAGCTGTCATTCCCCAGGGTGAGGCCGTAGCTGAGCGAACCCCACTGCCTGGCGGAGGAAAGCCACCTGCCCTTCCTAGGGCAGCTCATGGTGATGATTAGTTGACCGGAGTTACAAGGGCCAGTGGTTTCCCCAAGTAGGAAGGACTCAGAAGGGCCGCCCCAGCTTCAACGACTGCCATGAACTCACTTCCTCCGGCCCATAAATTGATGCTAGAGATAAGGCACCCTGTAGGCTCCCCTGTGACCTCAGAGCCAGGGCCAGTTTCTCCAGGACCCGGCAGCCCCAGGGTGTTCATATAAAACTTGATACAAATAACAATGTTAACATCCAGAAAGACTTTGACAGAAGAGGATCGATACAGAAATGGCCTATACCAGATGAATGCTCACAGTTCCTTATAAACAGAAATTTTGAAATTTAAAGGAGTCAGATTGGGAAAAGGTTAGTAGGAGTGGGCTTTTCTCCAAGAGTCAAACCCATCAGACTTGCAAAACCGAGCTGGTGCCATTTACCTTTGGTGAGAATAGAATGCCGGTTTCATAACCCGATTGATGGTGCTGTCACCCATAGAACTTCACAATCTCTTTTAATCTCCACGCTCTTGTCACTTTGCTGCCATCTGGAGAGAGAGGATTAATTTCATTTGTCCCCCAAGGAGATTAATGTATCCGATAGATTCCAGCAAACGGAGAGACCCCATTCTCTAAGCTTCAGCCCTCACTGGCCCCCACAGCTGTTTCCGGATGTCCCTGCCTGTCACACACCACGAGGAACACAGCTGTCCGAAGCCAGCCGCTGGGGGTGCGGACAGGGCGCATAACTACAGACGGCTGTAGTCCGTCTGTGAGGTGAGTCGGGACCCTCTCCCTGCCTGTGAGTGTATGTCTGTCTCCACAGCTCTTTATCGATCCAGGCGCCCACAGGTGCCCCTTACTTAGTAAAAGTACTTCGGACTCCGTTAAATTATAATAAAAGCTCATTGGTGGAGTCCCAAATACATAGACTTTTACAAAAAGGCATGTTCATTGGTGCAAAAAGCTCAGGAGAAGAAGAATTATTCAGCACAGCGGATATGGGAGTTAAAAAACAAGGAAGACAAGGACCATCTCTCATAATGAGAAGAAAGGAATCCAAAGGGCAAGATTCTAAGAAAAAATGATCAATGCTTCACAGTGTTGGAACTAGTCTGTGTAAACCTTTGGAGTTAGCCGAGGGACCCTGACATTTGCTCTGTTAATCCTCATGAAGAGAAAATAGTATGGTAGCTGTTTTCCTGGCCATTCTAGGGACAGTACTTGTCTTCTTGTTTGATTCTCTCAAAGAACTCCATGAGTTAGGTTTACTGGTACTGCCATCCCTGTACTAGAGATGAAGAAACTGAGATCTGGAGAAGTTAAAAACTTGTCCCCGGAGGTACACTGATAATTGTGCCACAGGTATTTGAGCCATTCTCTTAACCTCTTCACTGAACTGCCTCCTCAAGACATTTATTCTACTTTCTTTCCATTCTTCAACACATGAGTAAGTCTGGTATTATGTGGTTTTTACTCATACTTTAAAACAAGTATGCCTGGTGAACAGCCTACAAAAAATTTTTTTGGTGGGGGCTGGTGTGGACACACACCTGTAATTCCAGTGTTCCAGAGGCTGAGGCAGGAGGATCATCAGGAGTTCAAGGCCAGCTTGAGCTACACAGTGAGACCCTGTCTCAAAAAATATATTTTTTTTTCTAGTACTGGGAGTTGAACCCAGGGCCTTTACACTGCCCTATATCCCCTTCCCTTTTTGAGTCAGGGTCTTTCTAAATCACTAAACTGCCCACTAAGCTCCAACTTTCAATCTTGTTGCCTTCGCCTACCAGAGTGCTAGAATTATGTGTGCCCCCACCACACCTCCCTCATATGGCACTTTTTGAAACATAAGTGATTTCTAGATTTTACCTCAACATGGAGGCATTTATGGAAAAGATTTTGGTTTTGTTTTTTTGTTGTTGTTGTTGAGACAGTGTCTCACTTTGTAGTTCAGGCTGGCCCTGAGCTCACTATGTATCCCAGGCAAACCTCGAACTCAGCAATCCTCCAGTCCCTGTCTCCTGAGTGCTGGGATTACAGGCATGAGTCACCATGGCAGGCACTGGGGTAAGTGGTATTGATTGCTGGTGGGCGTGAGTCTCCATGCCCAGCATTGTATGTGGTTACAAGGGATTGAACTCAAGACCATTGTGCTTGCGAGTCAGGTGCTGGAACCACTGAGCCAAATCTCTGGCCCAATGGAAAATTATTTTTAATACTGTAGATGTCTGAAATGGAGCAAAACAGAAAGTGAGACGTATCCCAGGACAGTGGATTTTGTCTGTTTTGTTCACAGCTAATCCCCAAGTGCCTAAAACAGTCCTTAGCCTATGACAAGCATTCAAAACACTTATTAAATCAAAGCAAGATGTATAACATCTCTACTTGGGGCCACATAAGCTTTATGGCACAACTGGGATCCCAGTTCTAGGGCTACATGGGCATGTTTTTTTTTTGGGGGGGGGCAAATTACTAAGCCCTCCCTCCCTTATGTGCCTGCTCTGGTAGTCCTTCTAGGCCCTGGTGTCATTTTATATTAGAATCATCTTCTAAGTTAATTAAGGCAGTTTATGATAGTTGAGAGATGTGTCCAAACCACACCACTCATTAGAGAAAGAGCTAAGTAGGACTAGGACAGAGGGGCCTTCTCAAATGGATGAGCAAGGAAGCAGGTATGGTAGACATTTTCTCAGGCTGTTGAGCCCACAGCCAAGAGTTATTTCATACATCACTTGAACACCTATTTGTACTGTGCATCAAAGCATGATTGTCTCATGGATAAAAGGCATGGAGACTGAGTGATCAGGTTTGGGGATGTTTTGAGCTTTGGTTTCCTCAAGTGTAGAACAGGGGTAACATTATATAGTAACTCTCAGTCATTTCCAGCCAGGAAAAAAAGCATTTCAAAGAGGAGGAATTTAATGTGTAGAATGAAAGCTGAGATGCAGACACTCCCAGAGATGAGCTGAATCAGGAAACCACCAAGGGCTGGAGGGACCAGCAGAGCAGGCAGTGATGCTAGGAAGAGACATAGCTGTCACCAGAGCCAGTACCCACTCTGTCTTCCTATCTTCTTGTCCTTTCTTCCTTCTTCCTGTCCTCCAGCCTTTACTGTGGCCTTTTACTTGCGGAACCTAAAGAAGATCCAGGAAGTCTTAGAAATGTCATTCTCTGCAACACAGAGCAGAGACTAGAAACGAGAGCATATGGTAAATTGCCAGCCCCTGAGCATACGAAGCTGTTGCACTTCTTAAATGGGCTATATATGTAAAGTGCTTAGCACCGAGCCTGACATGTAATAGTGCTCAGTGTTATATATAACAGACCCTAGGGCCATAAGAATGACACACAGATTCCGCTACCAAGACGCAGACCATTTAGATGTTTTAGCTGTGACACATTCCTCAGGCTTCTGGAGTGAAACATCCAGTTGGGTTTGTCCCACCATATTGAGCCAGGTGACCAACTTCAGAATGTGACTGTCACCACACCTGGCATCAACAGGTTTGGAGAAAAATAGGCTAATATTTTTTTTTTTTTTTGAGACGGGGTCTCGCTTTGTAGTTCATGCTGTCTCTGAGCTCACTATGTAGCCCAGGCAAGCCTCAAACTCAGCAATCCTCCTGTCTCTGCCTCCCAAGTGCTGGGATTACAGGCGTGAGCCACCATGCTCAGCAAAATAGGCTAATATTAATCTACAAATGTCTACTCTCTTAGAATGAAAAAGGTCATTGAAAATACAAAATATTATTTTTATGTTAGAGACAAAATGACCTGTCAAAAAAAAACCAGGCTGTGGCTAAATCATCTAACCTATTTAGTGTTGATATCAAGAGTATATCATTTGATAAAGCTGACTGCATGGCTGGTGTTAAAGCATTTGATGTTTTGCTAAAAAGGAAAAGTTTTTGTCATTGGAAGCTCATTTTAAAAAGGATTTTTCTCAAAAACCACAGCCTCCTCACACTAATGAACTGAAATTTTCTGATAATGAGCACAGACCATGGATGTCACAGAGAAATCTTCAC
This sequence comes from Thryonomys swinderianus, assembly GCA_004025085.1. Classification (NCBI taxonomy): domain Eukaryota; kingdom Metazoa; phylum Chordata; class Mammalia; order Rodentia; family Thryonomyidae; genus Thryonomys; species Thryonomys swinderianus. The sequence goes on from PVIC010009317.1 coordinate 26,289, forward strand.
TTGCCACCTCTTCCTCTTTATTCCCGGCCTGGGAGTTGCAGAATATTACAATTAAAACTTGGAAACACATTAACATGCTTAACTAAGATACAGAATCAACTCTGAAAATACTAAGGCCAAGTATTTCTAACATTCATAGTTTTTGTTTTGTTTTGTTTTGTTTTTTTGAGACAGGGTCTCGCTTTGTAGTCAGGCTGGCCCTGAGCTCACTATCTACCCCAGGCAAGTCTCCAACTCAGCAATCCTCCTGCCTCTGCCTCCCAAGTGCTAGGATTACAGGCATGAGCCACCACACCCAGCACTGTGGTATGTGGTACTGATTGCTGGTGGGTGTGAGTCACCATGCCCGGTGTTGTTGTATGCAGTTACCCGGTACTGAACCAGGGACCTTGAACTTGCTAGGCAGGGGCCAGAACCACTGAGCTAAATCTTCAGCTCTATAATATTCATAGTTTTTAGGAAGATAAAACAGGAACCAAGAAGAGACTATTTGGGGGCTGGAGGGTTAGCTCAGTGGTTCCAGCGCCTGCCTCGCAAGCGCAAGGACCTGAGTTCAATCCCTGGTAACCACATATAATGCTGGGAGTAGAGACACGCCCACCAATAATCAACACCGCATACCACAATGCCGGACGTGGTGGCTCACGCCTGTAATCCTAGCACTCGGGAGACAGAGACGGGAGGATTGCTGAGCCCACAGCGGCTTGCCTGGGCACCATAGTGAGCTCAGGGCCAGCCTGAAGTACAACACGAGACCATGTCTCCAAAAAGCAAAAAAAAAAAAAAAAAAAGAAGAGACTATTTGGGAATATATACAAGATTGACCATGGGGAGATTCATAGTCTTTGCTTTTAGTGATTGGGCCGTCTTACATTTCAGGCATCTGAAACATTCCAATTAGATGAGAAGATGCTATAACCTCTATCTTCCCTAGGATGAATTAATGAAATAGCTGAGAGCCTTAAATTTGTCTTTTAAAAATGTGAAAGAAAACAGTATTTTATAGAGAGAAATAAAAGGGAAAGATGAGCGAATTCCCAAAAATTCCAAGTAAAAGTAAACTGGGTAAATGGTATGTTTCCTGTACAAAGTGAATTAATTTGATAACTCAGTGAGTCAGAAGTCACCACAGGCTTATGTTCCCACCAGCGTGAACCATCATTGGCTGCCCTCTCATGACTGCCCCTTTGGATACCTTGCACCACTGGTGATACAAATGAATCTAATCACTTTTACCAGCCTTTTTACTAACAAAATTAATCAAAAACCTTCTGATGGGACAGTCACGCATGGACCACTGGTGGTTCATGCCACCTGGCAGTGAGACATAGGAATTATGGATCCATCATGAACATGTTAAAACATCGAAGACTTTGCCAGTCTCATCGCTAATCAAAAAACTTTCAGAAAGAAGAATTCCTAAACAAAACAAATTTCATTCTGAAATCGTTTCCTAGTTCTATCTTCCGGTCCTTGGTAGAAATTGTACCACCATTCCCAATAGGTAGGCATGAGGTGCTGCCAACCCATAATTGCACATGCCTCCCTCCTCCCCAGCATTCTGGTGCATCGAGCTGTCAGTGAATTTCATCTCCAAATTGTAATGGCACTATTTGCTTTATTTGGGCTCAGCAATACAGGATGGATGTCCTTCTAGAATAGTCTGTGCATTTAAGATGGCAGAGCAAGGATGATTTATATAGGAAATAACTCCTTCGTCTGTCAAAGACCTGGCAGAATCTTTCTGGGAAACTAATTGCAGCCAGTTTCTTCAACAGCTCAGAGATGAACTATCGACGCCTCTGGTAGCCATCATAAGACACAATCTAGCAACCATAGCCGAAAGGAAACCACATCCCTCCTCCTCGACATTAACACCTGCCTGATAATGCAGTTGTTCGTGAGTCAGTCATTGAGATCTGTCCCTGTTCTGAACATTTTTGCTGATCACTACAAAATCACGCTTCCTTTCTGAAACATGTATGATATATATAAAAATCCAGCAAGATTGACTCAGCTTTTGTGCTCTCATAATGAGCATAAAGCAGGCTGTTAATTCCATGTACATGGGCAAAGAAATGATCTGTCCTGTATTTGAGGAACACTTTATCCTTGCCCTGAGTTCAGAACTGTCCTGTTCACCGAATGGACTCACTCTGTGGTGGCTCTTTGTCCTCACTTCCTCCCCTTACATCAGTGTAGGAAACACACTGAGCTCTCTGTTCATCTTTTACACTAGCAACACCATCGCCAAGGGAGGAGTAATAGTGCAGTGTTTTCCTGCAATACCCGGAACCACCAGAAGACCCTAGGAGAGCCCCAGATTCAGCCCGTCTGATTGTCTAGACCAGTAATCATCATCGCGTCAGGGGGAGGAGGAGTCTCCCTCCAGGGGACGTTTCTGATCATTACAAGCAGGGTAGGAAATACTCTGCCAACTAGTGGGAAGAAAGCAGAGATGCTACTAAACATCCTACTGTGCGCAGGACAGACTCATCACAAAGAAGAGTCAACTGTCAACAGTTGATGCTGAGAAATGCTGATCTTCTTCACAAAGAAGGCGATGCAGAGGACTCTTTCTCAAGTGGCATAAATCCGAATGAAAGCTACACCCCAAGTAGGAGCTCTGTGTAGGCCCCACATTTGCCTGATTCAGCAGATCACACTCTAATATTGTAATTCAATTTTTCCTCATTTTTTAATGTTATTTGGGTTCTTTAATATAATTTGGCAAGCTATTATACTTGTTACAGCTGCTAGTTTTGCCCTCAATACTGATTTCACTTATGACCTCAGCCAGAATAAGATTTAAAGTTTGAGATGATGTAAGTGAATAAGGATTATTAGATTTATTCGTATGGCAATTTAAATAAGAAACTGCCTGGCTTAGAATAAGTGGTAAATGAAAAATGCTAGTGATTTATAGACCTGTCCATTTTAAAGATTTATATGATGTGTGGGATGATTAAGTAAGAGACAGGCCTGATTATATGAAATATGTAATTTTTGTAAATGCAATATTGGGAGCAAGCTATTAAACAGCACCACAGTGCAACTCTCAGCTAAGCAATTTTTATTACACGATTATGGTAAACTGGTATGCAGAGTCATGTGCGAATTACACCCGGGGTCCTTAGTCTAATTTTTTTAGCTAGATGGGAGTGTGCACATAGGAAATGCATCTAACTCCAGCCTTGAAACATCAGTCATTCAAACCCCCAAAGCAGAGCAGGCTGTAGATTTCAAACCTGAGTCAGTGACTGGCAGGTTTCAGCAGCCTTCTCTTTTGCTCAGGTCCCAGCACCCCAACTTATGAAATCTATTTGTCATATTTCAGTGACACACTTAGGAGAGAATACTCAGGACTCCAGTAGGCATGGCACCATCAGAAAGAGAAATGCAGGACTGTGATGTGGTCCCCTCCCCCTGAATCCTCCCCTTATCTAGGCAGCAGATACCAGATGGCACACAGAGCTCAAAACTCAGAGGACTTTGAGATGATTCACCCATTTCTAAGTTGCTTCCTCCTTTCCTGGAAACTCAGAATCCCACAGAGAGAGCAGAGGCCAGGGCCTCCCTGAGATTCTGTGTGCAGCTTGGGAAGCCAGCAGAGGACTGCTATGAAGGAATGAGCATGAATCACTGTCTTATCTCCCAGGAATGGAGAATATGTAAGAAAGTTTGTTGATATTTAAATTATTTTGACAGCTGCAGCTGCAAACAAAATACAAAACAAAATGCCTATCTTAGAAGAACAGAGAGACCTGGATTGTACTTGTATTTCTTCCACAAACTGAAGTAGGACTTTGAGTAAATGGTCCGCCTGAATAGACTCAGAGTTACAGTTTCTTTACATCTCAGGGCTAGTATGAGGCATTAAAGGGATTCCTGAAAATTCTTTATAAAGAATAGGGCAACATACAAATACAAAAGGAGGTATTTCAGAAGGGAGAATGGAGGCCAAAGCAGGAACAGGAAAGACTTCCATTTACTGACCATTATAGAGGTCCTGGCACAGAGAGAAAGTTAGACGTTAGCAGGCCTGGAAATAGGTGGCTAGGCCTATGTGAAAAGCAAGAAGACATGACTTTCTTCCTTTTTTCTTTGCTTTCTTAATCATTAGCTAGAGCTAAAATCCAGCAAGCTTAGAGTTCCAGACTTAAACCCAAGATCAAAGTGACCTGCTGTGAGTGATAAGGTCCAGACTGCATGCAAAGTCCAGAGTGAAGTCAAGATCTCAAGACGCTAAAGGGAAACATTCCACCTAGGGGGTGAACAGGAGCCTTCTTCCCTCTGAAGTTGGTCAGAACTGTGCATTTTCCATGCAAAAGAACAATAACCTCCACGGAAGGAAATGATACCCTTGAAGACTTATTTAATCACCTCAGTGTAGCCTGAGCCTTAACTCCACACAGCTGCCATCTTGGCACCTGCCCCCTGCAGAGTGGAAGGTGTGTTCTCTCTCACTCTGAAGAGCTATCACTTTGCAGTAAACTTTGCCTTTATTCTGTACAGCTGCCTATTTGTCTTGGCAGAATTCTTTCATGGAAGATGTAAGGAACCAGGAGCCTCGAGAGTTCTTGGTTTTAGGATCCAGCTTCCAAGTGACACTAGACCCCCTGCTGGGCCAAGGCATTACCAAGGGGAATAAGCCATAGTCCTTTGGTGGCTCAGGGCAGAGTCTGAGGATGATCTAAACCCTAGAGGCTGCCGTATTTAGATGGCTGATTGAGTGTTGAAAATAAGATTAATTCAGCTGGGTAGAAGAAAATAGGAAGCTTCATAGAAGAAATAACACTTACAATTGACCGAGAGAAAAACCCCACGAAGTGGTTATTTGCAGAGATGTAGTAGTTAAGGACTGTGGCAAAGAATCTCAGGGCAAGGATGGCATCAAAGAGTATTTCAAATCCAAGAAATGAACTAGTAAAAATTCTATCTCGCTATCTTAAAACAAAATGTTTCCTGCAGAAGGTGGACAGAGGAAGGAGACTCTTGGTCCATCTGGACATATGGCCACAGTGAAGATGTAAAGGAAATCACGCACATCTTTGGTTTGATTTTAGGAACCAAAATACAAACAGAGTCAGGCCACAATAGGAGTAGATGCAATATTCTGCAGATCTGGAAACTTCCCACACAGGCAGAGTTCAAAACTCTTTTTTTTTTTTTTTTTTTTTTTTTTGAGACAGGGTCTCGCTTTTAGTTCAGCCTGGCCCTGAGCTCACTATGTAGCCCAGGCAAGCCTGGAACTCAGCAATCCTCCTGCCTCTGCCTCCGAGTGCTGGGATTACAAGTGTGAGCCACCACGCCCAGCACTGTGATATGTGGTATTGATTGCTGGTGGGCGTGAGTCACCATGCCCAGCATTGTATGTGGTTACCGGGATCAAACTCAGGGCCTTGCTCTTGTGAGGCAGGCGCTGGAACCACTGAGCTAAATCTCTGGCCCTCAAAACTCTTATTCAAATTCCAAACTCATGTTGAACTTTAGTATCCTTCATAAAATATGGAATTTTAATGAATTACAATTATATTTGATCTATTCTTTTTCTGATATAATGCTTATATCATTTTCTGAGGAAATGTAATGCTTTTCAATTTTCATTATGGATGTGAATTTTTATAAACCATCAAAATTCCTCAGAATAGTGATTTTAATAAGTATTTCCTTTCATGTAAATTGTTGATCCAAAAGCCTGATTAATAAATTTTTATTTTTGAGAGACTCATGTTGCCTTTTTTTTTTTTTTTAGTATCCTGGATTAAACCTAGGACCTTCACATCAAGTCACATCCCCAACCTTTTCTTGGTTTTTGTTTTCTATTTGTTTTTTTTGCTTGTTCTAGGCAAGGTCACCAAAAACTCTCCACACAGGGATTAAACTTGCAATGGTTGTGCCTCAGCTTCCTGAGAAACTGGAATTACAAGTATCCAGTATCATTGGTTAGCTTCATACTGCTTGTCTTGATTAAATGTGATGGCATAAAGAATTTTACTTAGGACCCCCAAAATTGATTTTAATTCAAAAATAAAGTCAATCGGGCCAGAGATTTAGCTCAGTGGTTCCGGCGCCTGCCTCGCAAGCGCAAGGTCCGGAGTTCGATCCCAGAAACCACATAGAATGTTGGGCGTGGTGACTCACGCCCACCAGCCATCAATACCACATACCACAGTGCCGGGTGTGGTGGCTCACGCCTGTCATCCCAGCACTCAGGAGGCAGAGACAGGAGGATTGCTGAGTTCGCGGCGGCATGCCTGGGCTACATAGTGAGCTCAGGGCCAGCCGGAACTACAAAGCAAGACCCTGTCTCAAAAAAATAAGAATAAAAATAAAAAAATAAAGTCAATCTTTGAGCTCAAAGTTTCTTTTAATAACTTCAAAGTCTTATGCTCAGTTTCCCTATGATGAACCCAGTAAGAACAAAAGAATCGTAGTTCGTCACATTATGGTTATCTGTTCCCACAGAAAAAAATACTTTTTGTACCCAATTAGAGTACAACCTTTGAGCAAATACATTAAGTCAAAGAATATAAACAAATTAAATAATACGATACATTTTTTAAACTTTATCCTCACTCCTTTTAAAAACTTACTTATTCAACAAAGATGGGTTTTGGATTTATTTCCTAACTACTCCATTAACAGATACCCCAACACTTCCCTGATCAGTTTTATGAATTGATTAATAAGGCAATCATGGGTTGGGAAAGCTTTTATATGCCACCTGATATTGATGTGATCTATAAAAAGATGACCAACTAAGCACCTGATATCCAGTAAAGGCAGGTTCACAAATTGCAGTCTGAGAAAGTTAATGGACTGACCATGACCTCAAGTACTTTAAGCCAAATAGCAACTGTCAACTCCTGATAGCAGTGTTTGACCTCCAAGGCAGGTGACAGAAACCAACCTGAAACAGCCATTTGCTCAAATTCTGTTAAGGATAATAAGTGTGATAGGAGAAATCACCCTCTCCAGTGAGGAAGCCTCATGTAATCAGTGACCCAGAAACAAGCACTGTGATTTGAGAGGGAAGCATTAGGCCAGGGACTTCTGGGAGTTGCTTTCTATTGAAAGCCCAGTAGATTTTAGCAAGGTGTTTCATTTGTGATTATTGTGCTTTGTTTTGGTCATGTTTAGCTCTTCTTGTGGAAGATTTCAACATGAGAGAGCTCAATATAATGAATCTCCTAATCATGATAGTGCTTACACAGTGACCTATTCAGGGACACTTGCATTTCATCTATATTCAGAGACACTTGCATTTCATCTATATTCAGACATCAAGTTATTTGATCTATAAATTTTAAAAAATATTCAAGTGCCTATTTCTAAAATAAGTAAGTACATATTTCTAAAATTAAGGTCTTTTTTCTTTTCTTTTTGGCATGCTGGGACTGAACCCAGGCCTCATGAAAGTCAGGTAAGCTTAGGCTACCCCTAAGCTATATTCTTACCACTATTTTATTTTGAGACAAGGTTCCACTAAATTTTCTAGGCTGGCCCCAGACTGCAATGCTCCTGCCTCCCCAAATAGCTGGAATTATAGGAATATGATTAAGTCTTCACAATAAACTCTTTTTGAAAACATAAATCCAAAACCATTATTTCTACCGTAAAATCAACAATAATTTTTTTTCTTGAGACAGGGTCTCACTTTAGAGTTCAGTCTGGCTCTGAGCTCACTATGTAGCCCAGGCAAGCCTCAAACTCACAGCAATCTTCCTGCATCTGCATCCCTAGTGCCGGGATTACAGGCATGAGCCACCATGCCGGCACTGTGGTATGTGGTACTGATTGCTGGTGGGTGTGAATCACCACACCCAGCATTGTTGCATGTGGCTACCGGGATCAAACTCAGGAGCCTGTGCTTGCCAGGCAGGTACCAGAACCACTGAGCCAAAGCTCCAGCCCAAACAATAATTTTTTAACTTCATCAAATTTCCAGTCCATATTGACTTCTCCCAATTGTCTCCCAAATGCTTGCCCCTGGAGTCTATTCTTAGTCGGTGCACCCCTCCTCCCCAGCACATCTCGCCTTTTCCTGGTGATCCACGTACTGAAGACATTGAGGCATTTACCTTGGTGACCCACATCCTGGGTTTCACCCCTGAGCCTACTGTGTTCTGAGCAGTGGTGACTGATAGCTTGATTTGATTCGGGTTTGGTGCTGTGACAAGACTGTCTCATTAGAAGCGTCATGTACTTCCATCAGCAATCTCATACCATCCATCTCCCTCTTTGTATGAGGTGAGCGGTCACTAATAATCAGTGGGTTCTGTTAACATAAGTCAATAGTGGAAACCAACAAACCAAAACATTCAAAAGGTTTTGTTTCCAAAACACTAACAAACATGATTTTCCTCCATGTTTTGCAGCACACAGTGCTCAATTTAGTCATGTACCACCACCCTTATGAGGCGGTGCTAGGGATATCTCTCACCTAGCACAGGGAGATAGAGTCTCATAGACTACCGAGGAGGAACTGCTTTGATTTCACCAGCACATGCAGCGGAACAAAGCAGAGACGAAACCACAGCCAAACACAGTTGCACCTTCAAACACAAGGTATACATTCTTATAAGATTAACCAAAATACCAGGTAACGGATCACTAACTGGCAAAGACAATCGCTGAAAGACAAGTCACCTGACAGGGGTGTGCACTGCACTATGGTGACAGGGACATCTGGGTGCCGGCATGGACAGAGGGGAGGAGCCTGCCCCACAGAGGACTGAGGACTAAAAGCACAGACAAGTCACCAGAGACCAGAGGCTACGTTTAAATCAACTTAGGGATATGTCACCCATTCTCTGTGTATGAGCTGCCAAAATTAGACTCATTTCATTCATCTCCCATGCCAGGCACAAGTGACTCTCTACCACTGCGGGTTATACTGACAGCAAGACAATAATGTGATCTTTTCACAGTACACCAAGTGGTATTTCTCTCACTTCCTTTGCTATTAGAGTCTCTATAAAGTATCTTGAAAATAAAATATGCCCCGGCATCTTTTAGACTTCAGCATGACTTGTTTCAAGATAAACACTTTTAGTGTAAAGGAAGAAAGTATAGAACCTACCCTCCAAATGATAACTCTAAATATACTTTATTATATTTTTTAAATCTTGGCTTTATTTCCTCAGAAAGATACTTCGTGATTAGAAGAAAGAAGATGAGGAGAGAGAAAAAGACAGGGAGGCAAGGAGAGAGGCAAAGGAGTGAGAGAGAAAAGTTTCAATTTATAATAGCTAGGCTGCTAAATTTTATCACAGTACTTAGGAAATGTAAATATGTCAAAACAAAATAAAACTGAGGGACACTGACACTAAGTATCTAGGTGGAAAATGATGTTTTATCATGAAACATATTTTTGAAAATAAAAGGTCCAGAAAATTCAAAGTTCATCCTCCTCCTCCGATCTTCCTCTCTCACTTTAAATCACAGGCCCTCTGTTTCGGATTCTAATCAAGATCGTGGGTAATCTGTGAATTCTAATGGCCTGTTTTGGACGTGCCCATCATTTGCCCACCAGAAACTGTCAGGGTATGGATCTCTGCAAGCTGTCCTCTGAAATAATGTTTTTCCCAGTTGGTTTTTAAAGCATAAAATGAATCATGTTTGACAGGGAGAAAAATCATTTTTAAAAAAAGGTAATGCATTTAAAAATAATAGGCACAGGATCTACGAGTTCAATGCGACGAGTTGAATGCGTTATAAAATACAAATTAGAGAAGGAAAAAGTCAAAGGATTTGTGCTAACGTTGCTTTCCAGTTGTGTTAACACCAATGAAATCTTTACAAAGCCCAGATGCGCTCTTTCGCCTCAGCTATTTCCTCGTTTTTTTTACAAGGTGTTTGTTCTGTAACAGTGTAACACTAAATGCGGGTCCTTGCAACACTTCTGCCACTTCTTTGTCCCAAACCTCCGTGTTAGATTTTGAAAATAAACCCCGTGAGGTTAAATCTGTCTTAGCTGTGCGCTGAAGGAACCAGCCAGGGAATAACAAAGGTCTCGCTAACGGAGCAGGAAACAAAGGCCGAGCGGCTAGGCGGGCGATCACCGGCAGACAAAGGGGACGTAGCCACGCGGCCGCGGCCACCGCGCATGTGCGCCGGGAGCAGGGCGGCCGGCCCGAGGTCGGAGCCGGGAAGGCACTGCGGCCTCGCGGTGCAGGGCAGGCTCGCAGGGCATCTGTACGCTTCGCCCTGCCTTTCTCACTCTTCTGTGAATGCTCGTTCTAGGAGAGCTAGAGAGAGAACGCGCGGCAGCTTCTCAGTAGATGACAGATGCTCCATAAATGAAATTTGTTACTGCCGTCAGAACGGTGATCATCAAATATGTAAGGGAAGCACCACAGCAGCGTCGCTGTCCTTCAGCTGACTGTGTCGGAAATTAAATGGCAACACAGATCTAAACGCTATTCACTCCTCTTTCAGACACTCCTGGAGAATTGAGCCGGTCTGGAAGAGGGTCCCGCCTGTAAGTCGATTGCTTGCGTCTTCGTGTATTTGGACCTGTTCCTCTGTTCAGACAAGAACAGACAGGCGTTCAAATCTGTGGGTGAAGTAAATGTGTACAGATCTCCAAAAAGCAGCAGTTTGGAGCCAAAAGTCTGTATTTAGTCTACATATAGAGCTCCAAACTCTATTATTAGGATTTTCTGAATTAATCAGTCCCTCTGACATCCCCCTGTGAGAAGCAGGCACAGAAGCCAAACATGCTGCATGCCACATACTGTCTAATTTGGAATGTTGTTCAAATATTGATGAGTTGCAAACTCAGTGCATCAGTATAAAGGAAGAGGCCACATCTGACACTCCACCTTGACCTTGGAGGGAGAAAAGACCAAAGTCAGGTATTTGTAATAACATTTCCTTTCTGAAACCAAATGGAAGTGTCAAATCATGTCATGGATTAAGAATTTGTTTTACTTTTTTTCCTCCCCCAAAATGGAAAAGGAAATTTCTGGAACTATAAAGAATCTATCTAGGGCTGGAGATTTTGCTCAGTCATTCCAGCATTCCAGCGTCTGCTTCACAAGCTCAAGGTCCTGAGTTCGATCTCCGGTAACCAAATACCACAGTGCCAGGCATGGTGGCTCACACCTGTCATCCCAGCACTCAGGAGACACAGGCAGGAGGATGGCTGAGTTCCAGGCTTGCCTGGGCTACACAGTGAGCTCAGGGCCAGCCTGATCTACAAAGTGAGACCCTGTCTCAACAGAAAAAAGAATCTGTCTAAGGGATGGGAGCATACGTCAGTGATAGAGCAATTCCCTAGAATGTAAGAGGCCCTGGGTTCAATCCCCAGTACTGGGGAGGTGGGGAGAAAGAGAAAGGAAGGAAGGGAGGGAGGGAGGGAGGGAGGGAGGGAGGGAGGGAGAGAGACAGAGAGAAAGAGAGAAAGAGAGAAAGAAAGAAAGAAAAAGAAAGAAAGAAAGAAAGAAAGAAAGAAAGAAAGAAAGAAAGAAAGAAAGAAAGAAAGAAAGAAAGAAAGAAAGAAAGAAAGAAAGAAATGAAGAAAGGAGGGAGGGAGGGACAGTAAGCAAAGGGAAGGGAAGGGAAAGAGGAGACCATTCTGTTATTTCTAGATCCAAAAATAAAAGTACAAAATTTAGTATGTCGACAAAATTCCACTTGTGTGAAATTAATGGTCAGACATTTCTTCCATCTTACTATTCCTGAACCACGGACTATCAAGTGCTCCCCTTCCAGTGGCAGGGAGGTTGAGAACACCACAGCAAAGGCACTAAGAGCAGTGAACCATGTAACAGAAGGCAGGTGCCCTCTACCCAGGACCGCATAGAAAATGCACAAGATGATGTGTGTGGTAGGCCCAGGATGTAATTAATGCAAAAATAACTGTGTCCTTCTCAGAACCAAACCAGAGCCCTGTACGTGCTAGGCAGGCACCAAGCCACCAAACTACATCCCATCCCTACACAAAGTCAGCAGTACTTACAGTTACAACTATGTGGGAGGCTAAGGCAAGAGGATCACTTGACCCCATGAGTTTCAAGGCAGCTTAAGCAACCTCAAGGGAAAAAAAAAAAAAAACAGAAAAGAGCAGAAAAGGAGTTCATCCTTTGTATGTGAGCAGGTGACACAGGAAAGCCCAAAGAACATGTGACTTGGGAAGTATGCGCCCTGAGAGAAGACTGTCTTTCTGCTCCCCTGCTGAGACCAGGGTGCAGAGTCTCAACCACACAAGTCCTCAGGAACCCTGGATACAAGGGAAAAGACCATGGAGCCAAGCAGCTTCTGCCCATGAGCTGTGCACCAGAGACGGCACCTGGGGAGGAGGTAAGTCACCTCCTGCGCTCATCGGCAGCTCATCCCTCGCAGCTGCCAGGGTGGTGCCCTCAAGGACTCTCGCAATAGTGCCCCACATCCCACTCTATTCCAGGGACATGGGGGAGCCTCGGCTTCTTTGGCCACATCACTGTTACGGCAGCAAGAATCTCTCTGTTCAAAAGTTCCTTCCCCATCCCCAAGATGCATGAAACCCATCTTTCCTGGCTAAATGCTATAAAAGTCCTACCCTTGATGGAGCTATAGAAAAACTTCCTTTAAAAGACAAAGGCAGAGGCCATAGGGCAGGTGCTTAGGAAACTGGAAGACCTGGTTTGAGGCTCAGTACAAGGAACTGGAGAAGCAAACACGTGAAAGGTACACTTTTGCGAAGTCTGGGCCAGTTTGCTGAGGAGACAAGGCCTGGGGAAAAGGACAAAGAAAATATGCCCAGGGAGGGGCGGTCTAAAGTGTCCCAGAGCCACCCAGGAACTCAGGGCTTGGCTCCAGGGACTGAAAGAGGATTCAAGTGATAAGAGATAAAAGAGGATCATCAGACATGAGAACTGGGCTGGACAGGCAGCTCATGGCTCTCCTTATCCCTTTATCTGTGCACTGGGTCAAATCTGGAAAGACTTAGAATAGGTTGGTACACCACTTAAAGGAATTATTCCAATCACCCGTAACTTAGCTTTTCCCTTTCAGTATTAAGGCACAATGCAGGGGCGCTTTATCCCTTAGCTACATCTTCACCCCTTCTCCTTTTTTATTTTAAGTCCAAGTTTCACTAAGTTTCAAAACTAAGCCCAGACTGGTATTGAACTTGTGATTTACTCACCTCAGCCTCCAGAGTAGCCAGAATAACAGGACTATCATACCTGGCCTGTTCTATTTTCAAAAATCTGGATCAGACTCCACAAACTATGACCTGTGGCCCAAGTCTGGTTTTGTACCTGTAAGCTAAGAATGGTTTCTACTTTGTAAGTGATGGGGGGGTCAGAAAAAATAATATTTAATGGCATATAAAAATTAAATGAAATTCAAATTTTTATATTGTCCTTGGTTGCTTTCCTCCCTATAGTATTTCCATAAATAAGAAGCATGAAGATCTGTGACCTAGATAAGAAGTTAGGGTATGTGCTCTGTGGCCAGAGTTGTAGGTGTGAACTCTGGTACTTCTCACACAAGCCACTTAATTTTTTCCTCCCTGAAAAAGGGAAAAGTCCCTGCAGGTTATGAGCAAGAACTAAACTGTTTGACACAGGGTCTAATGCACAGCAATGTTCCATTAATGTTAGCTATAGTATGTTGTAATGTGTTTAGACACGAGCAATAACATTATTCTTCCCTGCCTCCTTGACCCCATTCCAAATTAGAATACATTTTGTTCTCAAATAAGGTTCAGGAAAGTAATCTGCATGGGTGTAGCCCAATTCCACCAAAAGATTCTAGAAGCATATTGAGTAATCGGAGTTGACAATCATTTTGCATTAACCTCTAATCTCTAGAAATTCAACCTTCTTTTTAATTCCCACGATTTAAGTGAAAACAAGTGAATCATCTTGCAACTGCTTCAACAGAAAAGGCAAGGCCAAGAGTGGTATGACTCAAAAATAATTCTGACAAAGTGACACAGACCCAGCCGACGGGAGCTAAAAGGAGCTAAGCTTTAGCTCTCTCTCCAAAAGGCAAAAGCAACCAGGCTGAAGTTAGGGACCTTGGGGCAGAACCTCATGTGGTTTCATTCAAGAGTTTTCCAGTTTATAAGATGCTCATTAGTGTCATCCGAGGCTTCCAGGAGGGATTATGTTAGAGAACAAACATTGGAAGAAGCAAATGTTAGAGTGCCTTGGGAATAAAAAGAGAAAGAAGGATTATTTGTGGAGGGTGTAAGAAGAAGAAAGGGCCTGCTCAAGACAGGCAGGTGGCTTACTTACACTGTTCTCAACCAACCTTTCAGGGGTCACCAAGAGCTATGATAGGTTAAAAACATAAGCAGGTGCCATTACTACCCATGCTTCTAGCAGCTGGGTTAAAATACAAGAATGAGGGACAGAATTCTAAGTAGTAGGCTTGGGTAACAAAGTAATGATATCTACTATCTCACAAATTCATATACTAGATGTGGCAGGAAATCTGCTAAGCAGTTTGTCTGTACTATCTTATTCAATCCACCCAACCCCATCAAAGTATAACTTGCATTCCTGCATTTTACAGATGAGGAAACTGAAAATTACAGAAACCAAATGACTTTCTAAATTGACTCAGCTACTAATGACCAAAGATGGAATTATTTAAATGTAAACTTTCTAAATAATCAAAACATATACACAGAGTTAAATTCCAAAGGCGTCTACTGAAAAATAAGCAGTTAAATCTCTTATCTAGCTCCATGGAGGAAGCTATCAGGCATTAACAAATGTGTGTGCATGTGCTGCTCCACCCTCAGGTGGTAGCAGAGTAAACTCACTGCATTTTTAGAGAACTTCCCATGTCAGCACACATAACCTCCAAGTCTGAGCTGATGGCTGTTCTGCTATATCACCTCTAGACACCAACACCACGGTGAACAGAAGGTACAGAGTCTAACCTCAGAGTCTGGGCTGGAAGTTGGGAGTTCTCATTGACAACCCGCTGTTTGAGGGCATGAGATCAATTCAGAGGATCATGACCTAGACCTTCCTGTCCACTCATTTGGATTAAGATAATTTCCTTTACCAACCATGCAGCAGGAAGTTGCCCCGCAGCAATGGAACATGTTGAGGTTCGAGGCAGGAAATCTCGGAAGGTGAGAATCACTTAGAAAGGAAAAGAGGAAGCTCAGATGGGAGCAGGAACAGCGTGAGAAAAGCGCAGCCATCTGCTGGGAGGTGCGTTTGCAAAGCCCAGGAGAAAGGTGCTCCAGGTCAAGGAGCCAGCGTTCCCTGTGACCAGGCCCTTGGGCGTGGGAGTGGTTACAAGTGCTGTGCTGTTAGTGGCGGGAAGACTCTCAGCTTTCTGTTTACTGTGAAAATAATAAGGCTGCCTCCCAGCTACATGGAATTTTAGAAGATTCATCCACAGGTGAAAACAGTGGAAAATCCATTTAAAAGGCTTTTCCACCACTCTTCTTGTGGAGAATGCCCATCTTGCCACAGAGATTCTGCAATCTTATCAGGAGAGGAAGCACCATATTTGAAGACAACTCCAGATCCAATCCTGAAAGCCCATCTGTGTGTCACCTCCTTCATGCACAATGTGATGCACTTTCTCGAGGGGGCAAGTAACCAATCTCATCTGTGAATGGTTCTGTAGATGGTCTGGGGAAATAGTGGACTCCAAAGTCACATAAAAATGGTGCAGTGGAGAACCATCAGATTCAGCAACTTCCATCAGATTTTCAACAGAAACATGACACTTACATTTTGCACCCAAAAACTATCTTCTTGATAAAACAGAATTGAAAATATCAGTGCTCCAAAATATGATAGCTATACCTACTTCTGGCCATATGTGTTTGAGTGTGTATATTTGTTTGCACCAAGTCTCACCATAGAATGGACCTCTTACCTTGAATCATGATTTAAAACTTTAAGTCTACTGCTCTACAACATGCTATTTCCCAGAGAAAACAGTGACCTAGGCCTGAGAAACCCAAGCGACTGGACCAGGTCCTGGTGTGCAAATCTCAAACCTGAAGGACAGACAGCCTCCTACAGGAAGCCACACAGGATGAAAGCTGAGGATCTAAGAGAAAGATGCCTTTGGTGGCTGAGACCACTGAGGGAGTCCGTGGGACGCTACACCTCAAAGCTGGGCGAAGGGAGTTGCTATCTCCCCCGTCTGCAATGGATATTCGGGCCAGATAAGCCGGAACTGAACGGCATCCGTGGCCTCTTTCAATGAAGCTGCAACTCACACTGAGAAAGGGCTCATCAAGCTCATGGGCTTTGCAGTGGGTTTGGATTGAAACAGGGCAGAGCTTCATGCACGTCCTACTTGGATACCCGTCAAATGGCCAGGTTCATGAGTCCCACTGCAGAAGTTCTGACTCAGTTGGGGAGGGAGAGAGGGAGATAGCAGAGCTCTCAACCTACTCACACTCGGAAACCACTAGGAAAGCAAAGCATTCCATTCCCATGATGGCAGCTCAGGCCGTTTCCATCTGTCAGCAAGCATGTATTAAGCAAGCATGTGGGACCGGGAGTGTGTGAGGCACTGACAGGATGTTTTAGGTTTTAAAAAATATATCTGAGAGCCTTGTGTTCCAGGGCATATAAGTGAACTGTGTGCACACGCACGTAGGCACATGCACACATGGAATTTAATTAAGAGGAAGGAAATAGGGAAAAGATGACAAATTGGTGAGGGTACACTTGCCCTCTATTCTAAAATAACAACAAGGGGAGTGAGGTGAATGAGGTCAGGGAGATCCTCAGAAGCCCTTCCTTAAAGAGGAGAGGGAGAGGAGGAGTCACCGCACAAGCTGGTAGAGTGTCTGATGACAGTGAAGAGTTGTGATCAGAAGGCCAGACTCCATCTGCCTGACACATGACTGGAACAAATAATAAAACAGAGAAAGACTTTACAGCTCATTCTATGGCAAAGAAACTTAAAAAAAAAAGGAAAAAAAAGATGTGGTAAATTATGTGCTCAAGACCAGATGAAGACTTGAACTAATAGTCCCTCTGATGAATGTATTTGAGATATCTACTTATTCTGAATATAAATATGTGGTTGGCTATATATGTAAAAATAAGCAAACTACGACTAGCACCTACAGTTTAGTGTGTACCTGGAATGTGGCAGGCATTCAAGCAACCTTTGTCAAATGAACTCACATCCTATTTAAGAGATATACAATATTGGGTCCAATGGCTGTGGCAGGCTCAAGTCCCAAACCTGATGGCCTCTCTGAGAAACATGCCTGATAACCAAACAGGCTGTATTGATTTCTTTTTTATGTGCATCAGACAGAAAAAATAGCTAATGCTATTCAACACTTAATCGTTTCTAGGCATTAGCTTTACATATGAGAGCTTACTTAATTTTTACAACAATCCTATCAAAAAGGAACTATCATTATCTCAGTTTTCCAGAGAACCAAAGTGAGACATAGAAAAGTAATATAACAGGCCTTTACTTCAAAACACTCATAAGAAAAACTTGAGAATAGCTAAATTTGGGGGGGAGCAAAACATTTATCGGTACCTTTTAGGTGTACCCAGTGATAACAATCATCATTGGGAATTTGTACCTGCACATGATATATCCTGCTTCTTTTCCTCCCATCCCCCCTCTTCTTGTTCTCTTCCCCTCTTCATATAAAAAAGCTTTATTTTCATATTTTCCTTCCATTCTTTTTTTCTTGTCCCTTCTTTTGTCTCCCCTCCCCTTTTTCCCCTTCTCATTTGAACATTTTCTTCCCCTTCCCTAATATCTATTATACATTTGGATCATTATTTCCATTTTTTATTTCTCACAGAGAAACAATGTGGTATGTATGTATGTATGCATTCATTTATTTATTTTTTGGGACAGGGTCTCGCTTTGTAGTTCAGGCTGGCCCTGAGCTTACTATGTAGCCCAGGCAAGCCTCAGACTCAGCAATCCTCCTGTCCCTGCCTCCTGAGTGCTGGGATTACAGGCGTGAGCCACTACACCCAGCACTGTGGTATGTGGTACTGATTGCTGGTGGGCGTGAGTCATCACACCCAGCATCGTTGTATGTGATTACCAGGGACTGAACTCAGGACCTTGCACTTGCAAGGCGGGCAACAGAACCACTGAGCTAAATCTCCAGCCCCAATGTGGTGTTTATATATGAGTGCCTGACTTATCTCACTTAAAGAGGTACATCCATTTATCTAGAAGTGTCTCAAGGCTATCCTCTATGGCAAAATAGTACTCCATTATGTAAAAAAAAAAAAATCACATCTTTATGCATTTATAGATTGATGGGTATTTGAATTGTTTCTAAGATTTAGCTAAACGAATAGCTAATGGATTCTTCATGGAATTTAATTACCATAATAAGAATTTGGATTTCTTAGGGTAAAAGGACTCAGCTCTAGGAAAAATCATAATAGGCTATGGAATTAGAAAAATTCTTATGGTGAAGGTAGGATCTGAACTGTGTGTTAAAATCGGCCAGACCATAAGTTGAAAGAGGGAGGCATAAATGACCAGGGAAAGAAGATAAAGAAAGGCATGGGGCCAGAATCCAGAGGGCATGCTCAGGAGTCCCGCCTAGAATGGAGAGTTTGAATTGGGGATTACTAAGGAGGTGGGATAATAAAAGAAGGAGTTAAATTAGAAAAGGCTTAGAGTAGGGATAGGGAGTTGGCTGACTGTTTGAAAATCCCATCTAGTTTCTTAACTAGAAAATAGCCCAGTGAGAACTGAACTTTGAGGGCATTAACTTGAAAAGAGCCTGTGGAAAGAGAGGGAGAGGGCAGCAGCCTGGAGGCCCAGAGACCAGAGTGGTGCCTGCACGAACCCAGGTCTGGAGTCGACAGGAATTAGAAAAGAAGACGCAGCTCTGAGGCTAAAAGGACCAGTAACCATGCTGAGTGCTTCTGCTGCTCAGGGTCACCTTGTCACAGCCTCAAAGCAAGACTGCAGCGCTCACTTCAGAGTCCATGCTGGGAGTCAAATGAGGCTTTGCCAACAGATTGGATGCCTCCAATATGCTCTCAAGAGTAGCTCCTTTCTGTTTCTTCAGAGCCACTTGAGGACAGGAAGGCAGTTGGAGTGATAAATTGTCTGGGGTTTGTTGTGTTTGTGCCATTTGTCCAGAGCATAGAAAGTGCTAGATGAAAAACAGAGCATCTCTGATCTTAGCGCCTCCTAATCAGAAGGTGATGCCCGTGACTAGCTGGAACCTGGAAAAAAGTCAGAAACCAGCCTTTATCAACCTCCAACCTGTGCATCTAAAATCTCAGCCAATCCATGCAAGAGTTCCGAAGGGTGTGTGTTCACTCCTGTGAGAAGCATCATGCCCAAGGTTAATCGCTGGCCAGGAGAAGCTGGCTAAGCCCCTAGCCAAACATTCCCTTCCCCAGATGCTGCACACATCAGGATGCTGCTGGTTGGCTCAGGAAGAAGTCGCCCTTCTCCTAGATCCGTTCCTGAAGGGCCTTTTGCTGCAAGCTGCTGAAGAAAGAAAGAAAGAAAGAAAGAAAGAAAGAAAGAAAGAAAGAAAGAAAGAAAGAAAGAAAGAAAGAAAGAAAGAAAGAAAGAAAGAAAGAAAGAAAGAAAGAAAGAAAGAAAGAAAGAAAGAAAGAAAGAAAGAAAGAAAGAAAGAAGGAAGGAAGGAAGGAAGGAAG
>PVIC010009318.1:0-45926 GCA_004025085.1 Thryonomys swinderianus
CGGACGCGACAGGAAATTGTTCTGCTCGCTTTATTTCAGTGTTGACTCTATCTCCATAGGGAAGATATCAGCAAGATCAAGAGCAAGGGAGAGGAATAAGCCCAGCCACTCTAGAAAGCAAGAGAAATAACAGAGGAAGCAGATGTTTTAGCGGAAGGACCACATCCCCCAGGGAGCCTTCTCCGGTCTCCAGCTCTGGAGGCCTCTGCTAATGCGCTTCCCCTGCCTTAAGCGGACAGAAGAGGGACGGCAAACCCGGAAGTGTGTGGCCTTTG
The DNA here is from genome assembly GCA_004025085.1 of Thryonomys swinderianus. Taxonomy (NCBI): domain Eukaryota; kingdom Metazoa; phylum Chordata; class Mammalia; order Rodentia; family Thryonomyidae; genus Thryonomys; species Thryonomys swinderianus. The sequence continues at coordinate 276 of PVIC010009318.1, forward strand.
TTCTTCAGGGCGTACTCAGACCTATGCATTAGCACAATGTCTAACCCATTCGGCAGAGGGAATGGATTTCAGGGGGTGTGGCCACCTCCTCAGTAAGTTGAGGCAAGTGAACAGCAAGTTCAAGGCCAGCCTGGATTTTTTTTTTTTTTTTAAGACAGGGTCTCGCTTTGCAGTTCAGGCTGGCCCTCAGCTCACTATGTAGCCCAGGCAAGCCTTGAACTCAGCAATCCTCCTGCCTCTGCCTCCCGAGTGCTGAGATCACAGTAGTGAGCTACCACACCTGGCACTGTGGTGTGCAGTACTGATTGCTTGTGGGTGTGAGTCACCATGCCCGGTATTGTTGTACGTGGTTACTGGGACTCGAACCAGGGACCTTGTGTTTGCTAGGCAGGTGCTAGAACCACTGAGCTAAATCTCCAGCCCTGGGCTTCCCAGGTTTAACGTGATCCTGTCTCAATATAGAACCAAAAGGAGCCGGTGGTGTATCTCAGTGCCCCCTGGGAGTTCAATCCCCAGGAAAGAGGCAGACAGACAGATGGAGACACATGGAGACACAGAGAGAGAGACAGAGAGATTCCTCCTTCCTCTGTCTCATCCTACCAGGCCCCCAACAAATTGGTGGAAGCCTAGCAGTACTGGGAAGCTCAGCCCACCTTTACTCAATTCGCGGATCCAGATTCTAATCTCAGTGGAAGCCCTCTGATAAATACTCCCAGAAACGATGTTTAGCCAGACATCTGTGCATACTGCAGCTCAGTCAAACTGTCATATAAAATCGGCCATCACAATGTATGTAAAAGATACACAACTAAAGCAAAAATATCTAACAGCTTTGTTGGATCTATTACATGCAGATGCCTGACAATAGCTCAAAACACCTGCCGTGGATTCTTTAGGAAGAGGAAGCTTTTCATTATGTACTTTTCTGCATAAAAACAAAGGTTGTATAGCTTTCCTCTGTGTAGCATCCATTTAGAATTTTCATTTACCGATTTTCAAAAAGTTAGACATTTTTGCCAGAAAATCTGACATCGCAAATGCAGAGCACATCCTCTGTCCACTGTCCTAAGATTTGTACGGCACAAAGAAGGTCCAGCTAAGAAATGTCATGGTAACATCATTTAAATATAGAGTGTTTTGGGGCTGGGGATTTAGCTCAAGTGGTACCGCACCTACCTTGGAAGCACAAGGGCCCGTGTTCGATCCTCGGTACCACCACCACACACACACACACAAGCACGTTTCATGTAGCTGCTGTTTTCTTTTGAAGCAAAATGTATTCCCTGAAGCCAGTTGGTGTGCCTTATTTTGAGAGTTTTGCTCAGAAAATACTGTAATTTCTTGTGTTCTACAATGCATGATTGATACTGTGAAATAGTAAATATTCAAAGGTAATGGGGTTTTGGGGTAAATAATGAAAGAATAAAATTGACGTTAAAAAGGAAACAATGCTTGTGTACATAGGGGTGGGGGAGGTAGGGAGACGAGGGGAATGGGAAACAGAACTAAGTTGGGTCATAAACTGGTACAAATTCTCAATGTGGAGTGTAATTGTGATGTGTATATATAATGTACCAATAAAATGTAAAGAAAAAAGTACATGAGAGAAATAAAAAATACTGTAATTTCTAACCTCACAAATTAGGTTATTGATTATAAATATAATTGATAGATATCTGACAGCATTTAAATCTGTACAAAGAACAATGGGAGGATCCTTATTGAATTGCTTCTTTTGATTTTTAAATGTTAAAGATGATACCAAAAGCTTTTCTTTCTAGTAAAAAACAAAAGAACAATGATAACAAAAATAATGCTGGACATGCTGGTGCGTACTTGTAATCCCAGCACTCGAGAGGCTGAGGCAGGAGGATTGTCATGAATTTGAGGCTAGACTGGCCTGCATAATGAACTGAATGAATTCAAGTCCACTCTGAATTACATAGTGAGACTCTAGCTCAACAACTACAACAATAACTGCACGCGTGTGCGCATGTGCGCACACGCACGTATGCACGTGCATGTGCGCACATTGTTTTCAGTTGTTACAAGTCAGGTTTTTATTTATTTTTTTTTGAGACAGGGTCTCTCTCTCTCTCTGTAGTTCAGGCTGGCCCTGAGCTCACTAGGTAGCCCAGACTAGCCCCGAACTCACAGCAATTCTCCTGCCTCAGCCTCCCAAGTGATGGGATTACAGGTGTGGGCCACAATGACCAGCTAAATGTGCGTTTTAAGTATCTATCTAGGTAACGCCTGTGAACCTGAGAATCCGAGAAGTTCTGTTGTAAACAGCAGAGCCCCAGGAGATAATCTTAGAATTTCGATGAGGCAAAGATACTATCATCAAACAGGGTTGCACCACAGAGCTCTGCCAGGATGGCATAGGAAAGGGAGTGTTTCTTAAATGTGTGATCAGTTTCTGGTTTAAGGTTCTGTGGTTCCTTAATGTATAAGATAAATATCTCCAGACGTGTGCCCACTTTTCTGTTTCCTCCTGGTCATTGGCCTTACTAGGTGCTGTGGTATAAATATACGACATAGTTATCTCGTCAAGGTGCTGGGCAAAGCATGGAACAGAGACAATCCCACTTATCAGACAGAGGAGTCAACACTGCTGTTTTATAGTATGTATACTGAGCCACAGAAACACCAGTTATCTGGCCCAAGGTCACACATGTGATGACTGGCAGGGCTGGAGTTCAAATGTAAGCAGTCTGCAGGTGTAGTCTGTGTGGGTTTTTTTCTTTTGTCCTGGGGACTGAACCCTGGGCTTTGCTCTGATGTGCATGTCCAGCCTTTTATTTTTTTATTTTTTATTTTTTGCTTTTTGAGACAGGGTCTCGCTTTGTAGTTCAGGCTGGCCCTGAGCTCACTATTGTGCCCAGACAAGCTACCGCGAACTCAGCAATCCTCCTGTCTCTGCCTCCCGAGTGCTGTCCAGCCTTTTATATTTTAACAGAGGACATCGCTAGATTGGCCAGGCTGGCCTCCCACTTGTGATCCTCCTGTCTCAGCCTCCTCCTGGATAGCAGAGTTTATAGGCGTGCGTCCCTCTGCCTGGCCAGTCTGTGCTGTTGACCCTTTTATCTTGTTCAGACTAACGGCCAGGTCCGAGTTGATTGTTCATCTGCACAAGGCTCTGGGGGCCATCCGGGCACACCCGCACGCCCCCCCCCGACTCTTTCCTGCTCCCACTCTCCTCCCTCCCACCGTCTCTCGGTCCCCTTCTCACAGCGGGGTGCACCCCTCTCACCATTGCTCCTGGCTACCTTGCTGCCCTTTCTTGGGAGCAAATAATGTTCTCCGTCTTTGGGGTGGCTCTTTCTAAGTGTCCTAGCATAGGCCCCCTGTGACCTTTTTCAAGAAATGGTGAAAACTATGAATCTGTCTCCGGTCTCTGCATGTGTGATCACGCGTGCACCTTGGACTGTGCTCTACGTCAGTGCACTTTCGCACCTGCCCCGTGTTTATACGCCCGCATTCTTCTGATGGCGCTTTTCTTGTGTGTGGGATACACATGTAAGCATAACTTAAGCAGTGCTCTACTGCTGGACTAGTTATTTGCAATTTCCCTCCATTTCATTTCTTTTATTTATTTATTTTTTTGTGAGACAGGGTCTCACTTTGTAGTCCAGGCTGGCCCTGAGCTCACTATGTAGCCCAGGCAAGCCTTGAACTCAGCAATCGTCCTGCCTCTGCCTCCCTAGTGCTGGGATTACAGGTGTGAACCACCATGCCTGGCTTTCTCTCTCTCTCTCTCACACACACTCTCTCTCTCTCTCTCTCTCCCTCTCTCTCTCTTTCATCGACAGGGTCTTGCTTTGTAGTTTAGGCTGGCCCTGAGCTCACTATGGTGCCCAGGCAAGCTGCCGCGAACTCAGAAATCCCCTGTCTGTGCCTCCTGAGTGCTGGGATGACAGGTGTGAGCCACCACGTCCGGCATTGTGGTATGTGGTGTTGATTGTTGGTGGGCGTGAGTCTCCATTTGTTGCCTAGAATTGCCTTTGATATTCTCGGTCTCTTCTGGTTCCAAATGAACTTTAGGATTGTTTTCCCTAATTCTGTGATTTATGCTATTAGTATTTTGATTAAGATCATATTAAATCTGTATGAAAATTTTGGAAGTATGGCCATTTTCATTATGTTGTTTCTTCCTACACCCAAACAAGGGATATCTCTCCATTTTTTGATATCTTCTTTAATCTCCTTTTTCAGAGTAGTGTAGTTTTCAAAGTAGCAGTTTTTTACTTTCTTCATTAGACTGGTTCCTCAGTATTTAATATTTTTGAATGCTATTATGAAAGGTGTTTCTCTAATTCCTCTCACAGTGAGTTTGTTATTTGTATACAGAAAAGCTACTGATTTGTGAGTGTTGACTTTGTATCTAGCTATACTACTGAATTTGGTGGGGTTTTTGTGAGTCTTGTTAAGTATAATGTACCCTGCAGATAATGACAATTTAATTTCATTTCTTATTATAACGAAACCTTTATTCCTTTTATCATTTTCTTTTGGTTAATTACTGTGAATTACCTAATGTTTCCCGAAGTACACCGAACAAGGGTGGTGACAGTAAACATCCTTGTCTTATTTCTGATTTTAGAGCAAAAGCTTTCAGTTTTTGTCCATTTAGTATGATGTTGGCTGTTGGTTTGTCATGGGTGGCATTCATTAGATTAAGATGAAGACCATTTTTAAAAAGACCATCTAGTCCAATTTTCTGTAGAGCTTTTATCATGAGTGGATGGTGGACTTTGTCTAATGCTTTTTCTGCATCTAGTGAGATGATCATACAGATTTGTCTTTGTCTTTGTTAATATGGTTCATTAGACTTGTTGATTTGTGTATGCTGAATCTTTCTTGCATTCCTGGGATGAATCTTACTTTGTCATGGTATATAATCTTCTTGATGATTTGCTGGGTTCTGTTGGCGAATATCTTATGGAGGATTTTTGCATTAGGAGAGACTGGCCTATAGTTCATTAAGGAGATTGGCCTATTGTTCTCTTCTTCGGTTGGTTCCTTCTTTGGTTTTGTAATCAAGGTAATGCTCGCTTCCAGGAATGAGTCTGGGAGTCTTGCTTCTCTTTCAATTTCATTAAAGAGTCTAAGAAATAGCAGAATAAGGTCTTCTCTAAATTTCTTGTAGAATTTGGCAGTGAATCTGTCAGGGCCTGAGCTGTTCTTTGTTGGTAAGTTTCTAATTACATCTTCAACTTATTAACTAGTATTGGTTTCTTTAAAATTTTATATCTTCTTGGGCTGGAGATTGAGCTCAGTGGTTCCGGCGCCTGCCTTGCAAGCGCAAGGTCCTGGGTTCGATCCCTGGTAACCACATACAATGCTGGGTGTGGTGACTCACGCCCACCAGCAATCAATACCACATACCACAGTGCCAGGCGTGGTGGCTCACGGCTGTAATCTCAGCACTTGGGAGGCAGAGGCAGGAGGATTGCTGAGTTTGAGGCTTGCCTGGGCTCCATAGTGAGCTCAGGGCCAGCCTGAACTACAAAGTGAGACCCTGTCTCAAGAAAAAAAAAAAAAAAAACCAACAATCATATCCTCTTGACTCAGCTTTGGTAATTCATATGTATGTAGGAATCTGTCCATTTCTTCCGTTTTTCCTTCTTATTAGAATACAGCTTCTCTAATCAGATATTGATGATCTGGATTTCTGCAGGATCTGTTGTGATTTAACCCTTTTCATTTCCAATTAGAATTGAGTCTTTTTTCTTTTTGATAAAATTTTGGCTAAGGGTTTATCAATTTTATTTAATTTTAAAGAATTGACTCTTTGACTTGTTGATTCTTTGTATTCTTAGTCTCAATTGCATTAAATTCTACTCTGACCTTTGTAATTTTCTTTTGTTACAAGCTTTGGGTTTGACTTGCTCTTCTAGAAGCCTGACATACAACATTAGGTTGTTTATTTGAGGTCCCTCTGTTTTCCTAGTATGGATACTTACCACTATAAATTTCCCTCATAGGACTGCTTTCACTGTGTCCCACAAGTTCTGCTATATTGTACTGACATTATCATTTAATTATAGAAACTGTCTAATTTCTTCTCTAACCCACTGGTTGTTCAGGAGGGTGTTATTTAATTTCTATGTGTTTATGAAGATCTTGTGGTTTTTGTTGTCATTGATTTCCATTTTCACTGCACTATGGTCTGACAATATTCATGAGATAATTTCAGTTCCTTAACATTTGCTTAAGCATATTCTATGAGCTAGCATGTGGTCTATTTTTGAGAATGTCCTGTGTGGAGCTGAGGAGAATGTGTATTCTGATGCTGGTGGAGTACTCTGTAGACATCTACTAAATCCATTTATTTAAAAGTTGGTTCAGTTCATTGTTGATTTTTTTCCTGGTATCAGGGATTGAATTCAAGACCTTGTGCTTGCCAGGCAGGCATGGCACCTCTGAGCACATCCCTGGCCCTCACTCTTGATTTTTTTGCCTAATTGACTGGTCTATTTGTGACAGTGGGGTATTGACATTTCCCCCATTATAACTGTATTAGCACTTATTTGATTTTTCTTGTTTGTTAATATTTGTTTTATATAGTTGGGTGCACTAATATTTGGTGCATATATATTTATGATCGTTATCTCTTCCTCTTAGATTGTTCCCTCTACAAGGATGTAGTGACCTTCTTTGTCTCTCTTAGCCCATGGGGTTACATTTGACTTTATCATGTTAAGAACAAGTCCATCTATTGTTATGAATTTCATAATTAAAAAATGAACATTCTGTTTTAACTAATGGCTTGTCAGCAGCTATGGAGATATATGGCTTTCTCTTACAGTTATGAAAATGATAAATTATATTAGTCAGTTCCTAATACTAAACTATTGCATTACTAATACAAATCCCATTGGATTAGAATGACACATTGTATGTAACAGAGTTCTGTTTAATAACATTTCATTTAGGGTTACTTGTATTGATAGGCATAACAATGTCCTAGTTTTCTTATTTTTAGTGCTAGTTTATTAAGTTTTGTTTTAAGGAGGAGGGACCATAGGTTTTAAAAGGCATGACAGGCAATTTGGGAGTTTCTTTAGGAAAAAGAAAAAGATCGTGAGGCTAGAGATGTAACTCAGTTGTGGAGAGCCTGCCTAACATCTATAGGCTCCTGGGCTTGATCACCAGTAATGCAAAGAAAAAGAAGGGAAAATAAATAAACAAGGAAAACATAGTTTAAAAAAATCAGAGTTTTCCAAGGAGCTTTTGCTAGTGAGGGACTCTGAAAGGTAAAATCCTTTAGTTCAATTTTTAATCAGTTGTTAATTTTTAGTGTTTTTAGTACTTTATAAAAGCTTTCGGAAGAATGTTACTTTTCTGTGTGCAGAAAGTTTCTGTGTACAGAGCAGTTTAAATAACATTTCAAACAGAAGAAAGAATAACTAATGTCATTGTTATACAGACAGAATCTAATTTTTTATGTCCTTTACAGAGGGATTTTTAAACAACATGATTCATTTATTATTTTATTATTGAATACTAATCATGTTGAAGATATTATACAAGGTACCATGACCTTTCCACTGAAGGACAGAATATCTATTTCCCAAGATAGAGGTAGTGCCATTCAAACAACACGAACTAGTGATGATCGGTGGGAGGAGTGCTACCCTGGGGGCCGGAGAAGGCCTGTCGGAGGGAGGGAGGGGTGGCTTTCACTTGGCTGGAGAAAGGGCCGGGAGCAGAGGCAGAGTTTTTGATGAATGCTTCCCAGAGGGACCAACATCCACATGAAATCTCCGTGGAGAAATACTTCGTTATTTTGCTGAGCTAAATGTCGTAGTAGACTCCAGTGACACCAAGTCTTTCCAGAAGACGTACCGGTTGGAGACCTGGGAGTGGCCTAGCGGAGCCATGACCTGCTTCAGAGCAGGACATCCTGCTCCTTTCAGACCAGTTGCTCCATTGGGCCTACTGGGCACGTGTAGGACCCAGCTGAGGGCAGAGCCGAGGGGCCAGGAGATGAGATGCTGTAGCCAGTACTACCGAGGACTCGCCTCTTCCCCTGCGGTTTGAAGAGGCGTCGTTTCCTGTTTTAGGCAAAAGATTCAGTAGGGATTAGAACGGGGAATAATTTCCTCTGGACAGTGTTCAGCTGGGAGAAGTCTCTCTAAGGTTGTAGAGGTGGATGTGGGTCTTCCTAGGGGGCCCTAGGGCTCCTGCGGGTGCTGTTTTGGGGCCCCCTGGATTCCTTCATACATGGACTTGGCTGGAAGTTCTGATACGAGATACAGGATTTGAGTACCGAGCCCTGGGACCCACCTTAGTTCCGTTTAGGTGAGACTCAGTTTTGTCATTGGTATTATTAGACACGACCACACGATGATTGTAAGGATGGAGTAAGTGTATTAGTAAACGCATCTTTTTATTTATTTATTTTTTTGCGACAGGGTCTTGCTTTGTAGTTGAGGCTGGCCCTGAGCTCACCATGTAGCCCAGGCAAGCCACTGCGAACTCAGCAATCCTCCTGTCTCTGCCTCCCGAGTGCTGGGATGACAGGCGTGAGCCACCATGCCCAGCACTGTGGTATGTGGTATTGATGGCTGGTGGGCGTGCGTCACCACGCCCAACATTGTATGTGGTTTCCGGGGATCGAACTCAGGACCTTGTGCTTGTGAGGCAGGCGCCGGAACCACTGAGCTAACCCTCCGGCCCTAAAAGCTTCTTATATATTCTAAAAGGGTTTTATTCTTTGCCTTTTTATTCACGCCCTTTATTCCTTGGGTTTAGATGTTCTTAGTTTAGGATCTGGTTAGAGAAGTGAAGTCTGGTGCTCTAGCACTGTTCTGGGAATGATGCCTAGTTGGAAGGTCTGGGAGTTTCCACTAAGGGCACCAGATAAAGGAACTTCAGGCTGTTTCTCTCGCATGCCTTCAGGGATGGATGGAGTACAACAGAGGGGTAGAGCTAGAGGCAGCCTCCTGTGCCTCGGACCCTCACACGCTCCACATTTCAGCAGCCCGTCTACGGTGTCGCCAAAGAGATAGCTTCCTTCTGAAGTCCCATAGAAACACAGAAGCCATGGACTGTGTGGGAGGCAGGACAGGTTCAAGGGTCAGTCATGACATGGCATGGGTAAGCCAGTGCTAAGGAGGTGTTCTTCATCCACCCGGTGAAATCGGTGTCTAGTGGTTGTCTAGAAACATCTTAGTCCAGTTTCCTTTGGGCAGGTTTCAAGACCCAAAGCATTTGATGTTGACACATTGTTACTCACTATTTTTGTAATAATGATGGCTACTGTAGTCCCCCCTCTTTGCAAAACACCTCATATTTACCAAGCACTTAGATAGATAGCACGATTCCAGTGGCACTCTTGGAGGTACACAAACACGTCAAAGCGTTTGTCTTAAACGCTTTGATGCTCAGTGAGTAGACCATGGCTAAAGGGTTTGTCTGGGGAAAGAGCATATGCCAGACACTGCAGTGGGTCCCTCAGAGACTCTGTTACTTAAACCTCTCGATAAGTCCACGAGTGGGGAATTCAGACATGTCACGACAGCTGAGAAACCAGAATTGAAGAGACACTGTGGAAGTTAAAAAAAAAAAAAGTCACGCAGGTGTCTCAGGCAAGGGGAAGAGCCGTGATTAGGATGCAAGCCAGTCCTCAGACCCTAAGTCCTGTGGTATTTCCACCTTCCTCCTTAAAAAAAAAAGGAACTGTCTTACTTCCAATTGTTTCCAAATGGAAGCATATGTTTGGGCTGGTTGTTGAGTCTGAAATAAATATCTCCTTTTAGACCGTTGAGACAGCCAAATGCTTTCAATATGCTCCCAAGGTTGGTGACGGGGTCTGAATAGAAGCCAGATGTTGTGGATTCCAGAGCGATTTCCTCCTCGCACAGTCTCCCCGGGCCCCCAGGCCTCCATCAAACGGAGGAAGGGAAGGTGAGGCCGGACAGGCTGACTTTGTTTCTCACATCTTTCTTTCTCTCTGGGAGAAGGCTGGGAGGGACGGAGGAGGGTGCGCCTGGGCCCGAGCTGGCTGCGGCTCGGAGGCCAGGGCAGGGCGCGGAGACTGGGAGAGGAATCGCCGCGGAGAACGTGCAGTCGCCTCCGGGCTCGCCCAGCCCCGCGCGCTGACCTTTCCCTACTCGCGTTTGACAGGCCCGACCGGCTTCCCGCCTGGAGGAGGCGCCTGCCGTCAGGCTGCTGATTACTAAAGCAGCGCCATCAAGAGCCTGTCAGCTCCGCTTCCTCCACGCTCTTCCGCAGAGTTTTCCCCCCTCCATTTCTTGTTTTATTACTGTTCGTCAGACTAGGGAGCCTTTGAAGTTCTTTCCAGATCTTTTATCAGAGCATGGAGGAATTGGGGGTGGGAAATGAGGTGGATGTGACCCATCAGAATATTCTATTCTGTACCCCGTGAACTCAGCCCCCTCTGTCTTTGTCTGAAAAGGTTTTTGACGTGGTGTTTCTATACGTGGCCTGCCTTGCAGATGAGACAGTGACATCTATTGTCGTAATATAGGGAGGAAATTATGATTACTTAATGATAGCGTGTCGCAGCTTGTCGTTTCTTTATTTTCCTTTTAAATAGTTGCTGTCACAGCAACACACAATTGGCCTTCCATCCTCGGGCTGAAGCTGGGACCTCATGTGAGCGAGGTGCTCTGAGGACGACTTACTGGGAAATCTGGGAAAGTAAAGTCAACTCAGAACTGTTTGTGGGCGCCTGGCTGGGCATGTCTGGGCTACTCACAGGATGCACAGGGTATTGTTCAAGGAAAGGGTAAGATGAGTCACGTCTCTCCTGGTCTCTGTCACCTTGTTCACTGTCTGGTACCACCTAACTTCACTTTCTAACCCCAAATCTTCTCAGTCCTGTTTCATAATCCAGCATGGACTCCCTCTGTTCAAACAATGAAGTGCAAAATAGTCATTCCAACCCGCAGCACTGTACTCAGGTCGGTCCAGATCTCACAGAGCCTGCTCTTCCGCCTCCTCAGATGCTGGGCTCCACCCAGGTACCTTTCTCTGTTTCTCTGAAAGGTTAATTTCGACTGTGTGACATTTCAGGCACAAGAAATAACCAGAAACACAAGATACACGTGAATTTGTTACACAGCTATCAGCACATCTAAGAAATAAAACGTTCAGTGCAAAGGAAGAGCTGAGAAACTCTGTACAGTCAAATGTTACTGATACCAACTTTTTTTTTTTGTGGTACTGGGAATTGAACCCAGGTCTTTACACTCAGCTACAGCCCAGCTCCCCCTTTCCAGCATTATTTCTTTCATGACAGGGTCTTGCTACGTTTCTAAACTTCTCAGGCTGGGCTGGAACTTGTGATCTCCCTGTTCCAGCTTGCTAGAGTGCTAGGATTGCGGCCGCATACCAGTACACCTGGCCTAGGTATGCAAATTTTTACAGTGAGGAGAAACTCTCCTGTGTGTCTGGCAGACTCTGTGACCCTGTTCCTTTGCTTCCGCCCTCTCCGCCTCTGACCTGCTCAGGAGGGCAGCAGCTGCTCTGTGACCTCCAGCTACTCCTGCACGACAGATTTCAACTGCACGATGACACAGTTTTCTGTTTTCGTGCTGAGCTGAGAGCTCCGAACAGACAGGGACTAAATTGCCTTTTTCTTTATACATCGAAAAACATCAACTTATAGTCATATGAAAGCTTAGACTAACATACTACGAGACACATACACATAATCTTAACTATAGGAACAGTACAAGACTAAGTTTAAGTCCCAGTCTTCATAGCAATAGCTATTTTTTAATTGAATTCTTTATTGGTACAATTTATATACATCTCAAAATCACATATAACATTGGGGAATTTGTACCAGTGTATGACACAAGTTAATTCTCGTTTTTGCCCATATCCCTACCCACCCACACCTCCTCACCCCCTTTATACATGCTCTTTTATTTTCTTTCTGTATCATATTTATTCCTTCCCCTCATCACATTCCCACACCAAGTTTCCTATAGAAATATTCCACTCTGTAAAAGCTGTCCTACTTTCTAGAGCTCATTTGCATCTACAGGTGTTCATGCCAGAGAGAAGATCCGGAATTTGTCTGTGATCTGTTGATTTCACTTATTAGTATATCCTCTAGGTCTCCATTTGTACCTAAATGGATCGATCTTGTCATTCTTTATGGTAGAGTAACACTCCATTTTATAGAAAACCACATCTTCTTTATCCACTCTCCAGTTGATGGGCATTCGGGTTGTTTCCAAGACTGAGCTATCACGAGCTGAGCTGCTATGAACAAGGGTGTACATCTGTCTTTCCAATGTGATTTTAAAAATTCTTTTGGGTATATTCCTAGAGCAATAGCTATTTTTAAAATTATTTATAATATATCTTCTAATTCATTAGAATTCCATTTTATTTTATTCTTTCTACTTCTCTGTCATACTGGAGGTTGGCGTCAGGCTTTGGTGCACGGTAGGCAGATACCCCACTACTGAGCAACACTCCTGGCCCCTGCTTCATTACAATCCTTTAATGTTTGTGACAGAGCTCATTGCTACCATTTTAAATGAAAAAGAAGCAATTCCGAGAAGTTTAGTGATTTGTTCATAGTCACACAGCTCATAGGTAATGGAGCTGACTCTTTGGGGTTAAGTAGAATGCTTTTCTTTAAAAAAAATTATGCTTGGGGCCGGAGGGTTAGCTCAGTGGTTCCGGCGCCTGCCTTGCAAGCGGAAGGACCTGAGTTCGATCCCCAGTAACCACATATAATGCTGGGCGTGGTGGCTCACGCCTGTCATCCCAGCACTCGGGAGGCAGAGATGGGAGGATTGCTGAGTTCGCGGCGGCTTGCCTGGGCACCATAGTGAGCTCAGGGCCAGCCTGAACTACAACGCGAGACCCTGTCTCCAAAAAGCAAAAAAAAAAAAAAAAAAATTATGCTTGAATTTTAATAACTCCACAAATCAATTCATCTCTTCCCTCTTTTCCTTCTCCCTTTCTCTCTCTTTTTCCTCCTTTCTTCGTTCACTTGTATAACAAGTGCTAATTAAACACCATTTACTTGTACTGCATTAACTTCTGGAGATAAAATACTAAGCAAAAGTAGACCTGGCTGGGGCGTTTGTGGAGGTTACCACCATTTGGAGAAGTTGAAATCTTTCTAACAATGTCTGTCATGCAGGCTGGTAAATATTCGGTAACTTTTTGTAAGGTGTGTGATGCTGGAATGGTGATAAGAAGATGAGATGTCTCCCGGTGCTCCGACAGAGTTCTCAGAGCTTGGAGATTTCTCTGAAGCTAAATTTTTTTTGGGGGGAGAGTGATCATTTTGTTTAGTTCTTAAGAGCTCTTCCCTCTGTAGTGAGCTGCTTCAGAGTGGACGCTTTGATGCTGGCAGGTACTTTTAGCGGAAGATAACTGCCGTGGTCCTCTCTTACAACCTGCACTGTTGTGTGGGCTGAAACCAATTAGACCTAAATTAATTAGCAAAAAAACGATGGGCCTTCTTGCTGAGCCGTTCACCACGCAAAGGAAGACAAACGGTGTTTGAAGGATGCTATGTGTTGCTGCTGAGCCCTAATGATTGAAGTATTTCTAAACATGGAAGTAAATTCGAGTCATTGTGGATGAAATCACCCATTTTTTTTTTTTTAACCCATAACAGTCATTTAGTCAAAGGTGAGTTATGGAACTACAGGGGTTAGAATTTCTAGGACCTTTGATAAGCTTGGGGATCAATTTAGAAGATGCATGGAGTCATCATGTTGCACCACTTCTGAAGGCCCAGAGTGCTGAGGGTAGTAGTGGGTGAAGCCACACAAGGATTTCATGGTGGCAACTACAAGTAAGATGTCCCTTTGAAGGTCAAACTCAGTTCTCCCTATTCTTAGTTTCCTTATGGCCTCCCTCGCTGGCACTGTTTCCTTTGTTTAATCCCCATGAAAGTTCCTCTTCTTGGGGCTTCAGTCTCAAACAGTGTCCTCTCCAGAGCCATAATACTTCCCAGGCAAATTTTTCTTGGAAAAACACTTCCTTATGCAAATTTTTAAAGTGAACAGAAACTATCCGTCTCTGTCTGGCAGACTGTATAATCCTGTTCACCCAGGGTCCACCGAGCACATCCAGATGCTCTCCCGAGCTCCGACGGCCCGCAGTTCTTTTCCTGAATGTCCACCAGCACCTCACCCAGTTATTTCTTGAGCTCCCACTTCCTCCTGAATGGAGCCAACTGGTCACCCGGGCAAGAAACCCAGGAGTCACTCTCACCCCTTCCTTTCCCGCATTGCCCTCATCTGAGAGATTGACAAACTCTGTTCATTTCACATTCTAGTGTAATTACCTACTCCTTTGAACACCTCTGTCCTGCCCTTGTTTAGAGTAGCCTTCTGCTTGTTCTTCTGAACACTTTTGATGACTCCTTAGGCTTTGGTAAGCCTTAGATGTTAATTCTTCCTAGGCTTTTGCTGGGGGATTTTTAACTTGGAACATTGAAGGCTACCAGAATGACCTCAACCACTGTGTGATTATAACTACCGTATTTATGGCTCTCAAATGACTAGAGACCACTCCTGAGCTTGAGAGCCACGTCTCTCAGTGGCTATCTGGGCTTCTCTATGCTGATGTCCCACTATTCTGTCTGTAAACAGGTCAGTATTTTCCTTTCTTATGCTGCTCTCTGACTGTGAATAGCATTCTTAGAAGAAATCTAAGCTCTGTTATTGACTCCTTACTCTCACTTACTTCTATTATCCTTTCCTTCACCCTTAAAGTGTGCAAAATACTTCAACTCAATCCACTTCCATTTATTTCTATTATCACCTTAGTAGAAAAGGCACAAGCATTTCTTCCCTGAGTTACTTCAAGAGCCTCTTTGATGGTGAACTTGCAGAATATTCTGTAATCTCTTTTGGAGGGAAGAGGTGTTGAGGGATCGAACCCAGGTGCTTCTATGAGGTAAGCACACACTGTGTCACTGGGCCATACTCTCAGCTTATTTTCGAGTCCTCTAACCTAGATTTTTACGTGGTCAGATTGATCTTTTAGAAGCGATGATTGCTTAAAGCCATTCTTTTTTTTTTTTTTTTTTTGCTTTTTGAGACAGGGTCTCGCCTTGTAGTTCAGGCTGGCCCTGAGCTCACTATGGTGCCCAGGCAAGCCGCCGCGAACTCAGCAATCCTCCTGTCTCTGCCTCCCGAGTGCTAAAGCCATTCTTAAAAGATGTTCATGGACTCTCACAGTGCTGAAGAAAAGGTTTAACTTTGAACTTTCTTTTGTGGGGCCCATCAAGATTCTGGCTTTCTAATCAACTGTTGACCTCATCTTTTGCCATTTCAAATTTGCACTTATATTGAACTTGCTCTTCCAGTACAGCTTTTCTACTTGTCTCTGGTTGCAGTTACTGCCAATGTCTGTTATCTTTTAGAGCTTAACTTAGGTGACACTTTATGGCCCACCAGGAAGCTTGCACGGTATTTATAATTATGCAGGATAAATGCTTGTTCCTTTTCTATCTTCCATATGGACTAGAAGCTCCTTGAGTGCTCCTTCAATGCTGAGTATCTTGTTCATGATTATGTCCCTAGACAGAGAAGAAAGATAGTATGTTAATAGTTGGTGCTTTGAAATCTGAATCATGATTTCTTCTATGTTCTCCCATCTCAGGGTTCTTCAATTTGTTTTCCGAACTGCTCCAGGGTGATCTTTTTGAAATGCAAATCAGACTATGCTGCTGGGCATGAATCTAGCAGTGCCCAGTTGCTTCTTCAGAGAATTGCAGGCTATGCTCTTTGTCATGGGGCCCTGTTGTTTTTTGCCACACAAAGTCCATGTATTCAACTTTTTGTCAAATTGCACCTTCATTTCTCCTCAGTCTTTATTTCTGGGATTGGGGGGAGACTAACTTCATTCTGGGCACCTTGTTATCCAGGATTAAGCTAGTAATCTCATTCTTTTGGCTTCAGTGACTAGTTTGGAAATGAGCATGTCAATGACTTAGGGACAATGACAATTTTGCTGGGAATTTTTTGGAACGTGACTTTCCCCAGATTTTGGCACTGTGGAAAGTCCTGGACTAAAAACAAAACAATGGAGGGTAAAACTTACAAGGGAGATAGCATGAGTTCTGGTGATGTTATTTGACCTGTGATCCACTAACAGCTGAAACTGGCTTACCTTATGCTTTTAGCTTGTGTGGGTCGATAACATCTTCTTGCTTGCTTACGCTAAAAGGGTTAAAAATTTCTGTTATTCTATTTATTTTATGTGTTTGCTAAACAATTCTGTGCTGAGCTTTTGCATTATTTGAAGCACTGCTGTTGTTGCTGGAGGTAGAGCAGTGAACAGGTAGACCATCTTTGTTTTCAAGGGAATATCAAAAGATCTTGCTGACCTCTCTCTTTCAAAATCACATCATAAGGTCTGTAATCTATTTTAGATGAATCTCTTTAGCTAAAATCAAATTCAGTCTCCACGGTGCTGGATTTGAAGTCCTTCATGTTCCTTATTGTTACGCAGGGCTCTTCCATGTCTGAAATCATAAACTGTCTATTCTCCAATCACAGTCTTCTACAGTCTTTCTTCGGTACTTCTACTCCATTCCTATTGAAAACCACTTATCTCCTTATTTTTACCCACTTCACCCCACACTTGCTGCTATCCTGGTTTGACTTTGCTTCTAGAGACCTCGCAAGATGTTCGGGCAACCCTTTGGTCACTCTTGATTGTCCCGACTCCTCTGTTGTGTTAATTTTCCTCTGTTTTGCCCTGGAAAACCCACGCTGCTGTGTCTGTGTGCCTATCCACCATATATGACTTGCTTCTGTTCTTCAGGGCACAATTTTGGAAAAACAGAATGTGAGAATCAGTGCTATGATATCTTTTTATCTCCAGCCTTCATGGGTCTTTGCACTACTCAGTATGCATTTCTGGCCAGTAACTTTCTGTTTTCCTTTTAGCTACTCTTTCAGTACTTTTTATTACACAAGCCTCCTAGGCAATCATCTAACTCTAGCTTTAAGATTAATTATTTAATGAGTGGATGCTGAGAACTTGCTATCCAGTAGAAATTACGCTTACCTATCTTAGTAAGGTAAAGAGGTGATTTTGAACGTTCTGCTAAATGGAAAAGGTGATAATAGGGTAAAATGATACCTGACCTATCTGGAATGAGGAGTGAGAAGACTTTTAGGAGGAACTGGCAATTGATGGCAAAGGACATAGCCAGGCGATGGGAACAGCGTCTGAGGATGCTCTCAGATGGGAGGTTGATTGCAATTCAGTCAGAGGTGGAGGCCCAGGGGGAAGTGGCCCAAGGCAAAGCTAGAGAAATAGTTCCTTTCTCTCTTTCTTGGCTGCCATATTTGTTCAAATGTTTATAAAAAAAAAACTTAAAATGCTCCCCACTTTCACCTCTGGGCTGGAGACTTGGAAGTTACAGGGGATACTGTCAAAACCATACCTTATTCTTTGCACACACTATTTTTATTTTTACTTCATTCATCAATTGATTCATTCGTTCATTCATTTTACAGAGCTAGGGATTGAACCTAGTGTCTCACACATGTGAGGTGAGTGCTCAGTCCCTGAGCTACACCTCTTCTCCTTACTGTTTCTATTTTGGCCCAACATCCATTTCTGATCACCAGTACTAGATGTCTCTACCTGAGGGCTGTGCTTTGGTCATCGGAGCTGCCCTGGCTATGTCTAGGGTAGGGGAGAATGCTGGGAGATCAAAGCCTGCCCCAAACTCCATCTGCCAACATTTTTCAAAAATTGACTGACAAGGGCCAGGGATTTAGCTCAAGTGGTACTGTGCCTACCTTGGAAGCACAAGGGCCCGAGTTCGATCCCTGGCACCAAAATCAATAAATCAATAAATCAATCAATAAATAGACAGACTGACAGAGGTGTGTAGACGGAAATCCTGGTCCCATTACCCCTCAGGAAATTTCTGAGGTGTGTGCTCCACACTGAATAATGTAGGCTCCCAGTGGCCCCCTCAGTCCCAGTGGTAATTGACTCGAAGACTCTTTTTATTGTCTTCTTTGCCCTCCCTACTCCTTTGCTCTTATTCTCCTGGACCACCACCTGAATAAACGCGAATGAATCCTTTTCTCCAGCATTCAGCTTCTGCTTTTTAGGAAGTGCAAATGAAGGTAGTACCGAGCAAGATGTAAAAGGCCCCTGCCTTCATAGCGCTCGTGTTCCATAGGGAGGTACAGACCATGAAAACAAAAAATAAACAAGATATTTCCAGTTAGAATTTCTGCGATGACTGACGTAGCAGGAGGGTGGGCTGATAGGGTGGGTGTTCAGAGACTCGTACCTTCTTCCCGCTCTTCTTACCATGTGGCAAGAAGAAGCTGTGTCTTCCTTGGTTCTAATGATATCGCCTGTGGTTTGCCCTCAAATCATTGTGCTAGTTACAGTTCAATCTATTCCCTGAGCTTTTCTCTATCTACTTAAAATTTTAAGTTTCCATGTCCCAGACTCCCTTCTTAATCATTTTCATTTTCCCTGTGATGGCTTCAGCCATCTATTGTGGACCTCCATCCTCAAGTCCAAGACATGCCAGACATTCAATTACTTATGGTACATCTCTTCTTAGATTTTCCAGAGACACCCTAATTTGAGATGATTCAAAAATGGAGTTCATCTTCCCCGCCGATCTTCAGTTTTAAATCCCTTATGTCCACGCTGTTAGTCAGGAAGTCTTTCTTGACTTCTTCTTCTGCCTTTTAGTTCCATGTTCCTTCCTTTTCAGTGCTCCGGATGACACCGAGAGCCCTTGCCTAGATGGCTGTGACAGCCTCTAAATAACCCTCCAGTTCTGGGGGCGCAGGTCTGTGACCCCAGCACTCTGGAAGGCTGAGGTCGGAGGAAAGCAAGTTCGATCCCAGCCTGAGTAACTTATTAAGATTCTGTTTCAAAATTTAAAACTAAAGTTTAAGAAGAGTTAGGGTTGTAGCTTAGTGTGAAGGCCCTGGGCTAAATCCCTAGTACCATCACCACCACCACCACCACCACAACAAAACAACAACAACAAAATATACAAATGAACAGACTAAACAATCCTTTTGTTTCTCCTTCTCCAGCTCTTCTTTCACAGGACAATCCAAACAATGGTCCTAGGGCCAGGGGTGTAGCTCAGTGGCTCTGTGCTTGCTTTGCAAGTGCAAGGGCCTGAGTTTGATCCCAGGTCTAAACGAAACCAAAGAAAACAACCAAACAAATAAGGGTTTTTAAAGTCCAACTGACCTGCACCGCTGTGCTTGAAATCAGTCACGGGCTCTCATCAGCTTCATATGGAGGGTAGACCCTGAGGCATCCTGATCAAGATGCTACCGTACCCTGTTCTTCCTCCCTCCCCAGCCTCGTCTTTGAGTTCTGTCGTGTGGTCTTGTGTGCCTGTGTCACGTACATGTTGTGCTGTCCCTCACTTTGACGTCTGATTTGCTCCTGCGCATTCTACAAGACTTGGCTCATGAGTTAGCATTTTTAGTAAAGATTCTGTGACTGTCCAAAACTAGAGAAGGTGTTTCCCTTCTGAATTCCCTCAGAACTCGTGCAACTGTAAATCTAGAGCACACTGCCAGGGTTTACTCTTCACCCGTTTCTGCACTAACTTCTGAGCCTCCTAAGAGCAGGTAATGTGTTATTTATATCTGTATCAATGCCAGAGACACAGAGATGTGCAGTCGACCTTTGTCAAATGAATTCATAGTGTGGCTTACTTCATGTACAGGTCTGGGATAACATATGACCCTGCTCTGAATATTTTCCCTCAATCATACTATAAAAATTTCATTTGACATGAAAATGCAAATTGTTTATCAGATCAGTCACCCTGTGCTGTACTAAATGACTTCGATGTTTGTTTGCTCCCCGTGACGGAAGGCTTCATGAGCCGCACACCTGTCACATTTACCATTTTGTTTTCTGGACTTGTAGTTTACAACAGAGGGAGCTTTGGTTCAATTTTCATATCCTGTTACTTTTGTTCCATTTATGTGCTTATAGTTATAGAATGGCCTGGGTGAGCCACTCAGTAATTCTTAGCTGTGTGGCTTTTGAAATACTGTGTGACTTTCTTTTCCCCATTTCTACCTACATCAATCTTTAGAGGTAATCTCTGAGAAACAAATTGAAAAGGAAACATATTTGATAAATTTCTGTTAAACTTCTTGCTTAATTTATTTTAGATCTGCGTGAATAAGGTCCCTCACACGTTTCTCACCGTCACACAGAATGTGGCCTTTCTCTGCAGCCAGTCCTTTATTAAACACCTACATATTGAAAACACAGTAATAAACACTTTACATCTCAATAAATCTGCCTGGCAATTCTATGAAGAATTAACTATGAAAACATCTGGAACCCAGAGAGGACATAACAAATTTAGGACAACCACTGCTTTAGCACTGAGACTGGGGGGGGCGGTGCTGGGTAGGTGGGGAGGGGGTAGAGGGGGTGGGGTGGAGCGGTGACCCAAGCTAGAACGGAGCAGGTTGTGCTCCAATGACCAAGTCTGGGCTTTCACTGAGGACACTGGATGCCGCTGATTGTGAGACGTGTGCTTTCTAAAGAGCCTGTTTGCATAGTAGACCACGGCTGGAGGGATCATAAGACTGAAGGGAGAGAGAACGGTTAGGATAATGCAGTGTCCTAAACCAAAAGAAAGGTGGCGTGACTGGTGTGGTGGGAGCAGAGCCGCGACATTCTGGGAGTACAGAGTAAGGAGAAGCACAGTCCGTAGAAAGGTAAATAGACTTCAGCATGAAGTCTCAGGGTAAGAATCTCCTTCCGTTACTTTGACTACTTTGCTAACTCTATATTCTCTTCTATAAAGTGATGTCTATAGTAACCATCTCAAAGAGTTCTGGAGAGGATTACGAGGTAATACACACTGTGGTTGCCAGAAGATATATATGCCCTAGTATACCCAGGATCTATGAGTATATGTTCCTTACATAGCAAAAGGGACTTTATGGATGTGATTCATTATAGGAACCTGTGATGGAGAAAAATTATCCCTCATGCAGGTGGGTCCAATCTGGACAGTCCTTAGAATGTGGAAAATCTTTGAGAGCCCTTCCTGGCTGTGGTCAGAAAGAGATGTGGCAATGGACGTAGAACAGAGAGATGTTATTGGAGGTGAAGGTAGAGGAAGGAGATCAGCTAAGGCATAGGGGTGGCTTTTTTTTTTAGACAGAGTCTTGCTTTGTGGTTCAGGCTGGCCCTGAACTCACTATGTAGGCCAGGATAGTCTCAAACTCACAGCAATCTTCCTGCCTCTGCCTCCCGAGTCCTGGGGTTACAGGCATGAGCCAGCATGCCCAGCATAGTGGTGTGTGGCACTGATTGCTGGGATTGCAGGCATGAGTCACCATGCCTGGCATTGTGGTATGTGATACCAGGGATCAAACTTGGGGACCTTGCACTTGCAAGGTAGACAGAGGAACCACTGAGCTAAATCTCAGCCCAAGGGGGGCTTTTGAGAACTGGCAAAGAAGCTTCTGGAAGAGAATGTAGCACTACTGTGAGCTTGATTTTAGTCCAGTGGGACTTTTCTTTTAGCTCACAGAACTGCAAGGTAATATACTTCAGTTGTTTTAAACTTATAGTCTTATAGTTACTTATGGCAAAAGGAAAACTAATCATATGAAACCTGACAATTCTCTAGATGTGCAGGGAGAGGAGAAGGAACCAAGAAGAATGACTGGGAGTCACGGTGGCTGCCAGAGGCAAAGTTGGGAAAAGCTGGATTTCAGAAGCCCGAGAGCTATGCTAGGGGCCAGGTCAGTAGGTGGTTGGAGGTAAGGTCTAGATCTTAGAGATCTTATCCTTTGGAGCTATCACTGCAAAGTAGATGAGATCGCTCCATTTCAGACATCCAACAGATACTTGGGAAGGACTGCTCCTCTGGACCCTTGGTTTCTCAAACTGACACCTAGTGCTATAGACCCTGATTGGTTGAGTCAACAGGAGAGATCCTTGTATCACTATCAACCACTCTGGGTTCAAATTATTGTCTTGAAGGTGGCCACCTGACTCAGAAGGATACTTCAGTTGGATGTCACTCTCCTTCTGCAAAGCAACAAAATCTGATCAAGTGGAATTATGACGTATGTGACAAGAAGGACTGGGCTGTGTGACTTTAGTGTTGCTAACTGAAAGTGGCTGATGGTTCGTGGATGGTAAGAGTGAGTTTTAAGCTACTGAACATCTCATTCAAACTCAAGCAGTGAGTTTGTATAAGTGTCTTCCCCTTCTCTGTGTTACCCCTATAATCCCAGGAGCTAGGTCTTTATAGTACTGTGCTCTGTCTTGATTTCACAACATCGTACACCTCCCTTAGGTGATTCTGTGTGCTGAGGATTCCATAGCTCCCCTCCCCCAATTCCAGGAACCACAGGCTGATGTCCAGGTATGTGAAACTCCTCCAGGCAGATGCTGTCTTATACCTGCAAAGCCCTATAACTGTCAGGCCGGGGACAAGTGGTCATCTCTGTGTTTCCACCATGAAGCCACGGTCACAAGCACTCCGGTCATATCAGATTTTCCCAGCCCCCAAGTCCCACACAGGATCTGCTCCAGGGAAAAGATCATCCCCTGTAGCTTTTGAGGTTGTGTTGGCTCAGTCAACCGTCGGAAGGCACCTTGTGCTCGAATCACCACAGCTGCTAAATGTGGCAGGCCTGTTATTTGCTCCAATGTGTGCACAAGCTCTTTACACATCTAATTTCTTACTCACACCATATTTTGGTGGGAAGGGTATTATTGTTAACTTTGTATTTTAGGTGAGAAGTTGGCAGCTAAGACAATGTGAATAAGTTGCCCATGTTACTGAGATGGCACAACCTGAATTTAAAAATCACTTACATTGGTTTCCAAGATCAATATTTTTCCTAGTATATATGTTATCAACATCTGTGGAAGAATAAAGACACATCTGGACAATATAGGACCTTCTGGTGCTTTGGGCCACACCACACACGTCTGCAGGAACTTCCTATCTGTTTTTCCTGCTCCTCGAGTTGCTTATTTGTTCTTTATTTCCATCAGTATTTCTTGAGTGCTGACTGTGCCAGGAACTATGTCAGTTGGAGAAGATGTATCTGTGGAACTTACTTTCTAAAGTGACACATATATAAAGAAAAGGATGGGTCCTCTTTACAGTGTTAACTATCACAAGAGAGAGAAACAGCTTGTTGTGGGGACCTGCATGGAGACACGTGTTGTCTTCTTCACCACGCTGGCTGCCTTCTCCAAGACAGGTGGCGGCCCTTCCTCTGTGTGCAGCAGCGCGTGGGGTGCCTGGACACACGGACTTCCCCCCGTCCTCTCGGCTTTTCCTCTCTCCCACCTCAGCCCCTGCAACAGGACAGCCAGTCAGAATCCATCGTCTGCCCTGGAGGAACAGGCCCTCCACTTACAGGGGACGTCTGTCAGAGCGGAGCCCCTGAGTCCCTCTGAGGCACACCCCCCCGAGTCGCAAGCCCAGACCCTTCAGGCCAGCTTTATCAGGGCCCCTCCTAACCCCCCGGCCCCGGTCTCTAAAGGCAACCGTGGGCCAGCCAGCAAGTTGAAGTCACCGGGAGACAGTGCAGCGTCTCTTTCCATTCACCAGCCCTTCCGGGTCTATCTTACTCTTTGAGGGTCCGAACCTGCGGTCTGTGCTTATCCACTCTCTGGCTGGGTCTTACCCTTCAGTCAAGATTTAACAAATAGCAGCCTGTGTCTGAGTAAGCGCTCAGACATAGCACACATCCGATTTTGATCTTGTTTTGCTTGTGTGATCTGTCACTCCTAGTTGATGTGCTGGTTTGCTTTTCTTAAATATTGCTCTCATTCAAGAATCTTCGATGGCTCTTTGTTTCCATAGCCAACACTTTGAACCGCTGACACCGTCTTATGATCCCAGTTGTATTCTAGCTCTTTATCTTTGGGCCGAGCAACGGGGACTCTTGCTGCCCCAATGCAACCTGAGGTGAATTTTTTCTCACTCCTGATGAAATGCGATGTGCTTCTTAAAACTCTCCTACCTGCTTGGCTAACTCCTAGTCATCCTTCAAGACCCAGGCAGAGCAGGCGGGGCCTCTGAAGTCTTTTTTACAGACTGAAACAATCTATCCCTTTCTTAACCCAAATATGTAGACAATGCAGCTCCTTGCTGTGCCTGAGGCAGGTACTTCCTGGTGTATCCCCATCAGCCTCCGAGCATTTCAAGGTCAGGAACCGGGCTTCTTTTATTTATTATCTAGAACTTCCCGGGCAGTGATGCCTTATAACTGTCTTCTTATTGTCTGGTGAATAAATAAATGTACTGATATTAGCTTTGTTTTGAATATAATATTGGCTGTATGTTTGGAAAACAAAATAAATTCCACAGTGGTTAGGAGGACTATCACTAAAGGTGTCCCCAAGTGGCAATGTCTGACATGAGATCCTCAAGCAAAAAAAGATTTTACCAGGCAGAGAAATGGAGACAGCCGTTTAAAGCACTGGCAGTACAGCAGGCCCCTCAGGGACTCGGGAAAGCCAGGCATGTGTTAGAGATACGCAGCTGTAGTGGGAAGTCATGCTTAGATCCCACAGAACCCCGTACGCTGGGGGGAGGACTTCAGACGCGCCTAGATACCATTGGCGCAGCCTCGCTTCCTGGGAATACATAGCGCTGCTTCGAGCCGGTTGAGGCAGGTTTTCTCCGGACTCGGCCACTGGAGGTCACTGTTGCACCACCGATAGGCGAGCAAAGACCCGCCCCCATCCCCGGATGCCGTTTCCAAGTCGGCTTCGGCTAAGGTGAACGCGACGTCCCCGGTCAGCTTGGAAGTTCCTCAGCGCAGGTATCTCTCTGTCCCGGTCGAGAAGCGGGCGAGTGACCTGAAAAATGTGGCCGAGGAAGGGCCGCGTGTGACGCGGGAGGCGCCGAGGCCCGGGCCGCAGTCAAATCCCAGGAGCCGCGAGCAGTCTGGATCGCATTAGCCCAGGTCCGCTGCGGGCCAGGCTGGATGCCCCTGGGGGTCAAGGCGACTTCTCTCCCGCTGTTTCTGGCTCGAGTCTGGTGGAGGCTGGGGCAGGCTGTTATTGCCTCAGGAGTCCACAGACGTCCAGAAAAACAAACGCGTTGAGTGTCGCAGAGCCCACGGCGGGGGGGAGGGGTGCGGAGGTTGGAGAAGGCCCTTGTGGCCCTGAGGGCCTCTGACCGCCGAGCTGTAGCCCGCGGACGGGAAGGGAAACTGAGGCTCCTTCCAGGAACACGCGGCTCACGGTGGCCTCTGTGGGAGCCCGGCTTCAGCTGAGACATCCAGAAGAACCACAGAGAAGAGCAAGACTGCAGTGCTAGAGAGAAACTCCAGGCGCCGGGCCTTTTGTATGTTTTTTTTTTTTTTTCCTCCTGTCTTCACGATAAATATGTGAAGTGGAAATTATTTTGCTCATTTGTTATTTGAAGAAACTGAGGATTAGGGGTGGCATTTTAACCTAAATCTCTTAAGATGTAAAGAGAAAGCATATTTACCACCTAAGTTTATCTAAATTTGAAAATTTGGTTTGAATCATCTAGGGAAACAGAGGTTTTGGCGGCACTGCTTTGAGACTAACTCACTTTAACAAGGTTTGAGAGAGCCTCTTCAGGATGGGCGTGACTTTTTATAAGGCGTACTCTGTAACTTTTCATAGACCCAAAGCACTTTTGTGCACATTAGCTAATTTGACCCTTACACTAACTCTCTTATCTCTATTTTTAGAGCTGAAGAATCTGAGAAGCTGAGGATTTGATTTGTCTAAAAATGACTTAAGTGGTCAGTGGTGGGATTCAAACTCAACTCTTCGTTCCACAAACAGCAAACTCAGCATGACACCAGAATTAGCAGGCAGGTAAGTGTCGGAGGACACAAAGATACTGGAATGCAGACTAGTTGGCAACAGAAGTTGCTTCCATTTTTCAGGACCACACATTTTATTTTCAGAGATAAAGATGTTCCAACCCAGAAACATTGTCCTTTGCCCAAGTCCACGTAGCTCTGGAGTGAATGATGTTGTCTCCTTAAATTAAGGTTTTAGATTTAGCAAATAAGAATACAGAAAGCTAGGACTGCAAGAAATATTTACCCTAAAAAAAGTTCATTGTTATCTGAAATTCAGTTTTGAATGGATATTTTGTATTTTATCTGACACCCTGTTCTACAACCAGAGAAAGAAAGCTGGGCAGTCTGTTCTTTTGTATTCATTTAAATTTTGTAAATGCAAATATTTTTTAAAGGGCACTGAAAACACTTTAAAAAAAAAAAAGACTACAGTTTTATCTTGGCTCTGCCCTAACCTTCCTGAGTTGTGTTTGTCCCACTGCATCACCTAATGGAACATTTTTAAGTAAATCTTTGATAAAAACAGTTGCAAATCAGTTTGAAAATATAAAGGGCTTCAGGAAAATTATGAAAGATACTGGCCCAGTTAATCACATCAGCCTCTCAGGGAAACCACATCATGAAAGAAATCCCTAAGGAGACCAAGGGGAACATCCTTCCCATGCACACCTTTTATCAAGATTTGCAGGGAGACAGCCAGTTCCCTTTGGAAACTACTATGCAATGAAACCAACCCTTCTTTGTACTCCCACACTAATTATTGGATTTATTCTTACTCTATTTGTAGGCAGTGGGACATTTTTATTAATTTTTTTATTTTGCAGGGACAAACAAGAACAATAAATAATGATAATTTGATCTGACTAGTTGTAAGAGTACTTTTAGAACTAGCATTAAGGGTTTAAATATTAAGGCAGTTTCACATTTCTTAAATGTATTGTAATTAAATATAAAGGGAGTTTAAAAACCTATTTATATCGATGAAGTAAAGATGATGCTGGGGATAGGTATTGTTACTCTCAGCCATTCTAGAAAGGAAACATTGTTGGCTCTTAAAGCCAGATGTTAACTGGGTGGACAATAATGCATGCATGTTAATAAAATTTTACTTTGTACCTACTGGGATATTTATGATCAAAAAGGGAAAAGATAACCAATGTTGGCTAAGAGAAGGAAACTGTTGTACACTGTTAGGAATGTTAACTGGTACAATTACTATGGAAAATAACATGGAGGTTGGTAATAAATGAAAACTAGAATTACCATATGGTTTACCAATCCCGTATCTGGGTACATAGCTAAAGGAAACAAGGTAAGTATCTTAAAGAGGTATTATTTCATTGCATTATGACACATAATAAGATAGGGAACAACTTAAATGTTCATCAAAGGATGAATTGGTAAAGACAATGTAAGGTATATCATATATATCTATATATTTATATGTCTATATATGTATGTGATAGGGAATATTATTCAGCTTTGAAAAAGAAGGACTTTTTGTTATTTGTAACATCATGAATGATCCCCACTAAATGAAATCTCAAATATAGGTAGTCAATATGAGTTAGTCTCATTAACATCTGGAATTTTTAAAGAGTTCAACTTATAGAAGTGCAGAAGAGGATAGTTGCCAGGGGCTGGGAATGAAGGAAATGGGGAGATATTGGTCAGTGCTCAATTATGCAGGATGTATACATTCTGGAGAACAGGGACATACTTAATAGTAAAATACTGTACACTCAAGAGAGTTGATCATAATAGTTCACACCAGACACATACATAAATGGTAAGTTGTTGGATGTGTTAGTTTGATGGTAGAAATCATTTCACTATATATATGTATATATTTGTGTTAAAACATGATAAAGGTGTTTGCATCTTAAATGTGTGCGATTTCTGTGAGATATCATTCCATACAGCTGGAGAATACAATGCATTTATCTATTTCCCTCTTAACCCTGCACAAATATCCATACTTTGAACGTTCTGTTTTTACATTCTGTTACTGTCTTTTATGAACTTCTGCATTCACTCACCATTTGTGTTTCCCTTTTGTCACTTATTATGATACACAGCAGACACTTACTGAGCACAAATCTGAAGTGTGTATTTTGCTCGCAATTTGAGAAACCGAGGTGAAAACCACAGTTCTATCTTCAACCTGCTCATAGTGAAGGAGAAGGTGGACCTGTGAACAGAGAGCTTGAGCACAGTGAAAACAGTAGCAAAGAGAAGAAGGCAATTACCTATGCCCGGAAGCAGTGGGAAGCGGGGATTAGTTTAGTCTGAAGTACAGTATATACAGGGCAAGGGTATGCAACAGTAAGTGTAGGATGGAGGTGGTGGGAGGAACAACTGAGTAGGGAATCGGGGCCCATCTCTAAGTGGTTGTCCATCAAGTGAAGACCTTTGGATTTAATGAGAAGTCAGTGGAAATCTTTACTGGGGGAATGATGTGACAAGATAGGTTTAGAGAGAGACACAGAGAGATCTGTGATGATAAATGAGAGTGGGAAGACCCTGGGAGCTCAGAGATCAGTGAAGATGCCAGGGCAGCTGTGGCAGTGATTGGGAACTGGTAGAGAACTTGGGCGGAGGCGATGGGAAGGAGGAGGACAGCTTGGCTTTATTTGTATTATGTTTTTATTCTTTGGATCTTCTCATCTTTAAGTCCTGCAGGACTCAATCAAGAATTCAGTAGAATGTTTTAAGCTGACTGAATTGGGGGAGGTTGTCATTAGCCTTGGGAAAGATCCGTGGAAAGTTGGTACAGAATGCAATTAAGAGAACACGTCTGGAAATGTTAGTCCAAGACCAACCTCTTAATTATTTTTAATAATGATTAAAAAGTAGAACTGTTGATCAAATTTCAGATGTCAGAGAGGGAAATGAATAGTTAATATAGTGAATGACAAAACCAAATCCCCAAAGCTAAACTATTTGGACACTAACTAAATCTAATAGGGATAAGTGTAAAGTTCTGCAGTTGGGTGAAAAAAAAAGTGAAATTAAGAGAATTGGGGAAAACAAAGTTTGTAAATATATGGTTGTGATGTCTTCTCTAAATTAATGGTTTCTTGGGTTGTTTTAATAGATACATGATTTAAAGATCATAGCTGGTGTAGAAATATGGACCTCTAAATCTCAGAGCATAACAGAATTGAAATTTATTTTTTGTTTACTTACCTATACAAGTCAGATATTCCTGGTCTTCTCTGTTGTTTTTCTCCATGTCATGACTCAGGGTTCAATGTATTTAGATTTTCAAGAAGAATCTAACAGATGAGAACATAATCACTTGAAATTCCACGACCATACTCATGTGAGGGTCCTATTGTATAGTGAGGAACTATTGTATTGATTCTTGTACCCATTTAAAATAACTGGAGTCTTTTGTGTTGTGACCTCAAACTGAAAATCCTTTGGCCTGGCTTTTCTGGGAGGAACCTTAGAAAAGAGTGGCAGGCGTATCAACTGAGAATTCTATTTTCATAGGCTAGAGATCTCTCCTCCATTTATCTCCGGGGCAAACTGGGCCTGCCGAAACTCCAGAAGAAATGTAGCTCTTCATTATGTGGCCCTTAAGCTGCCAGAAAACTTTATTTTCTAAATGTGCTAGAGGTTTGTTTTTGTACCAGTCATGAAAAAAGAGTATCCTCACCTGGAGGACACACTAATAAGTGAAATAAATAGATCACAGAGAGGCAAATAACGGATCTTTTCTTTGATATGAGCACCTGTAGATGCAAATGAGCTCTAGAAATTTTGTAGAATGGGAAGTTTCCCAAGGAAATTTGGTGTGGGAGTGTAATGAGGGGAAGGAATAAATATGATTCTGAAAGAAAATAAAAGAGCATGTATATAGGGGGTGGGGAGGTGTGGGTGGGTAGGGATATGGGTAAAAATGAGAATTAACTTGTGTCATATATTGGTACAAATTCCCTGACGTTATGTGTGATTGTGAGACGTATATAAATTGTACCAATAAAGAATTAAAAAAAAAGAAAGAGTATCCTATTTTTCTCAGAGTGCAATGAGCATGTTTTTTTTTATATGTTTGTTGCATGAAAAACAGTGTTTGGGTGTTACAAGTTTTCTGCATTGTAAACTTTTTGAGGGGAGGTATATTGACTTCTTTTTAAGGAAGAGTTTGATGTAGTTGAAAAAGTGTCTTATTTTGAGTTAGGTACCTGAATTCTAACCAGGCTCTGGATGTTATTTGAGGGCATCTGTCCACACCTGGAAAATGAGATAGTTGATTACAATCGTCTGTACTCTTGCTACTACTCTAATATTCTCTTTGCTTTTAGATGCTAGCTGTTATTTCCTTAGCTTATGTTATCATGTTTCTTCATTGAATTTGAGCAGCTTAGTGAAGAAAGTGACCTCATGGGGTATTTTCAGCTTAAATCCAGGACCATCACTTGCATTTTTCACAAGGAACACTACAGAAATAACAACACCACTTACGCCTGGCCCTTTTCAAAACCACTTGCTTCCCTTTAATTCAAGGACTGCTTGTTAGTGATCACCACATATAAGCATGAGATTCTGTTCCTGACAGTTGGTTCCAAATGTTTTCCTTTCACTGGCATCTTCCTACTTCAAATTCCCACGAACTACCACAAATTTAATTTTCCTGTGATTTCCTTCATTCACCTGCTTAAAAGGCACATGAGTGCTTCCTCCATGGTTGAGTAAAATCCATATTTCTGCTCTTTAAGGATTCATACTTTGGGCCCAATCTGCTTTTCAGATTTATTCCTGAACATTGTCTATGCACAAGATCTCTCTTTTGAAGAGACTGAGAGCTTCTTTGTTGTTCTAGGGTGGGGAGATAAGGTGTTTTCCTAACTGCATGTCTTTGTTTTACAAGTTTCTAGGGCCAGACAACTCTTTTCTTTTTATTTATTTTAGTCATGCATTTATTTTTTCAGCCAGCTCAAATGTTTTTATTCCCCTGTCCTCCCTGTCCCTTGCAGGTCACCATGGCAAGCTTGCAATCACAGGAGAGAAATATACATATAGATAGGAATATATAGACATATATTCCTTAGCTAGAATATATAGATATTGTAACTGCTGCACCATCAACATTTAGGCATGACCATGCTTTAGTTAATTTGGCTCGTAGCATAAAAGGCCTAAACGTGTTAAGGTGAATTTCTTTTTTCCCTACCAAGATTAAAACTTCCTTGAAAGCAAGGTCAGAGTTTTACCAATATTTGGATCCTTGTTGCTTACTGGTCTGTACTCTCATATTATCTTGTTCAAACCACCAGTAGGGCATTGATTATGTGATTTAGTAGCTATTTATATTTCTCTCTTCAAAGGTAAGCTACGAGTTTCTTGATTAAAATAAACTGCCCCTTTCTCTAGGGGTAGCCCCCCGTGCTTGGCATGTGGTAGACACTCAATAAATGTTTGTTGGAAGAATGAATACAGTTAGATTGGACTTTCCCAGAAAGAAATGGCTCTGCAAGAAATTGATAAATTGAACAGCTTTATGATCAGTCTCAAACATAGAAAGTGAATGCTACTGAAAATGGGTTGCATCTTTGTTGGTATTTTTAGGAGTGGGATTTGAGCAGATTAAGTAGGACTCGATCTTGAATCCACAAATGGCACCAAGCCTGAAATGATACTGAGGTTGAAAGTGATTTAGTTCACTTGAATTTTATTTGGAGGATAATGTTTTCCTTCTGGGAAGAGAAACATTAATGAAAAAAATCACCTCCTGACTACAACTCAGAAGTAACAGGAATCTGGCCAGAAATATGATCTTATGAAAACTCTCCAAACTAAGCATTTTATACTCATGTCTATGCCTTTGGATTGACATTCTGATGTTTGCCTTTCTCTGGTTTCCAGAGTTCAGGGTGGAGAAAGGCGCCAGGGTAACAAGCCAAATAGATCTATTATGGGATGTCATGCTCACTGGGCATGAATGCTGTCTCCTAGGACATTTATAGTGTTTATTACTCAGCCCAACTTTCATAACACATGGACAAGCCTGGGGCAATTTGTAAAGGATCTGAGAGGTTTTTTGTTATGAATGTCTGTATTATAAAATTAGTGAGTTTTGGGATTAGACTGGATTGGAAAGATGATCTCATCAAAGGGACTCTGCTCTACTGGAGAAGAGCTGTTTTCAATAACTCTGATGTTCTAACTGGGCATGAGCACTGGGGGAGATTTGTAAGGATAAGTTAGTAGCTGGTATTTGTTGGGTTGTAAGGTAGAGTATGGGCAGAAATGGAAATGTCATTCTACTTTTCTCTTTGGAGCCACAGGAATGGCACAGTGCAAGAGTGACCAACTGTCCCAACTTGCTGCTGTGAGCTATGGGAAGTAGAATGTGATAAAAGCCAATGACATATATCAACCAAAAGATTGCAAAATCTTGTAGATCAGTGCTTCTCCAACTTTATTTTGCATCAGATGACCTGGAGATCTTGGGTTGAGTCCAGGTTTGGATTCTAGAAATGGGAATGGGGCTCAGGGTGTTTCCAGCAAGCTTTCAGGCAGTGGCATTGCCATGCCTTGAAAACAAGTTTCTAGGGTTCACCACACTGATCTGTCGATAGAGAACAGAGCCCAAAGTTGACAGCCCAAGCGGAGGAGGTAACATAGAAAAGTAACATAGAAAATTTTACCAAGGTATGGATCATCAGAATGGAAGGTTTCCAAATTTTGGGTTCTGTTTCTTTTTTTCAGGAAATTCCTTTTTAAAAGTTAATTTCTGTGAACCTCATTACAGTCAAAGCCTTGATGAAACCTGTAGCAGATTGCTGAGAGCCAAGTCTCCGAGCTCCTATTATTCCCTTCAAAAATTCTTTTTGTTCTTTTTGTTTTTTTATTGAGACAGGGTCTTGCATTGTAGTTCAGGCTGGCCCTGAGCACTCCATGTCGCTCAGGCAAGCCTCGAACTCAGCAGTCCTCCTGCCTCTACCTCTGGAGTGCTAGGATTGCAGGCGTGAGCCACCACAGCCTGCATTGAAATATGTAGTACTGATTGCTAGTGGGCATGAGTCACCATGCCTGGTATTGTTGTATGTGGTTACCGAAGATCAAACCAGGGACCTTGCACTTGCTAGGCAGATGCCAGAACCACTGAGCTAAATGTCTGGCACCCCCCCCTTAAAAATTCTTATGTCTTTACTTAGAACTTTAGAATTCCCACTAACACTATAAGAAAACTATTAACTATTTCAATGGACTAGGAAATGATAAAAATGGGACCTAGATCAAAATATCCTGATTTACAGTCTGATCTTCCTCCCAGTGTGCGAAAGCATTATAATTTATTTATTATTTTTATTGATCTGGGAACCTATGGCCTTCTGGGCTCTGGTTCATTTCTGTCGTAAAGTGTGGTTTTTACTACAACTGCTGTACCTACAGCTAACTATCTGGACTTGAGAAGA
Organism: Thryonomys swinderianus; assembly: GCA_004025085.1. NCBI lineage: Eukaryota > Metazoa > Chordata > Mammalia > Rodentia > Thryonomyidae > Thryonomys > Thryonomys swinderianus. The sequence continues at coordinate 33,535 of PVIC010009318.1, forward strand.
TTTCTTAACCTTTTGGGCATCAGATTTCTCATGTACACAATGACAAGATGTATACACTTCTCTCTGTATATAGTGTTCACAATCTCATGAGAGCGCAAGAAACATTGATTGGATATAGACTAAAGAAAGACAGATATATCTTTTTGCCCCATTGTAATCCCTACAGATGTCTTGGATGGGTGCCTACCATGAAAAGGACCCAGTAAATATTTGTAAAATAACTAAAGGATGATGAAATAATAGAGGCAGGAGAGCGTTTTAAATTTGCAGGTGTTATCAAAATTTAAGGAATTATTAGGATTATCATTGTAATCAGATGAACTCTAAATTATCTGTGGGTCTATCCTGAGTGCTGACAAAAGAGAGCCATACTGTCTATGTTCCTGGCATCTGGTTTTGTATAACAATGGTGAGGGAAATATATAGATCTTAGTAAGAACAGAACACAAACCTAATCTATTAAAAGGATTGGAAAGGCTGATTTTTTGCACATTGTGAAGATATGGGAAATGCATTTTAGATTGAGGAACAAGGGCAAGTGTATTTTGGGTAGAAAATGGGGAAAGTGGTTGTATATATTCCTTATATTTTTCCAAGACATGCTTGTTAAGGGTATTTTGTTAGCTTTTCTCTGAGGAACTGGAAAAGACATTATGAAAAAATGCAACTCTTAGAATTTTTCTGTTTCGGTTCTTTTGATAACAAGTTAAAGCAGTTGTGTAAGTGGAAGTCAAACTATCATCTAGCTGACTTCTGGTCAAAGGTTAAGGATAGAAAACAATTGTATTTTATTTAAAGAAGTGCACAAGAGACAATGAAGACTCTTCTCTTCAGTTAGTTCATCATATACCTATGAGTCCTCTGAGACTAAAATCAGGTCTCTGATCCAAGCATGTGCTTTTTTAAATGACCACACCAAGATTCATTTATCTTTGTTTCTTATTTGCAAAATCTTGGCTGAGATATACTCTGGTTGTGTTGGAGAAAAGAGATTTCCTGAGACATGATGTAATTTTTGCAAAGGGGAAACACATGTTGGGTCTTGCAGTACAAAACAATATCGAGGTGCTGATAGCTGGGGCTGTCAGTCATATGACAGGATACAGGCTATGGCCAGGCAGTGATACCCAGGAGCCTTTGGAACACTGGGATGGAGGAGGGGACGGGAAACAGAAGTCTGAAGCTTTTTAAATATAATGGTTCCATTAAGTTTATGAGAGTCTGGGAGAAGTGGTTTTCTGTTTTAAGTTATCACAAACTTCTTGCTCAGAATACTATGTAGACACAGAAAGTAATAATGTTTCAGTAAATCCACATTGTAAAATGCAGTGAAATGAGTGAGGATTTTTCAACAGTATTATTCTTAATGAATAGCTTAAATTTAAATACAGACCCATAAGGGTCAATTGGTGGAAGTCAAGATTTAATTAGGAAGCAGAAGATTGGCTTGAATGATAATCCATCTATCTGTCCATCCATCCAACCTTCATCATCATCATCATCATCATCATCATCATCGTCTGTCACTTATTAGCATCATCTGTCATCTATCCATCAAGGATCGACTACCCATGCATCTCTGTATTAGATTCCTTGATAGTTAAAAATATGAAAGTGGCTCAGCTCATTGCTTTAATATTATTATCGCAGCAGGTGATATACATATAGCCATAAGAAAAGGGATAAACTTTGCTGGTGAAAAGTGAAGTCCTCCAAAACCAGCAGTATCAGTAGTGCTTGAGAGCTTGTGGAAATGCAGCTCTTAGGCTCCACTCCAGGTTATTCATGGGCTCATTCAAATAAAAAAAAAAAACTTCTGGTATAAATAACATATTATGGTAACATAAATGAGGGAGAAGTTACTTCTGGAAGGATAACAATGGGAGACTTAAAAAGAATTGAGGACCGTAATGGGCAGATAGAAGTGTGTGCAGAGTTACAACTGATAAAAGAGTGAACCACAGAGAAGGAAACAATCCAGTAGGAAAGTACACTAGAGGAAAAGTAGGAGAGGAATTTGAAAGACCTATTAGGAGATATCCTGTAGAAGATTGAGATTTTGTTGTGTTGATATAAAAATGAGATCTCTGGGCTGAGGATTTAGCTCAGTGGTTACAGCACCTGCCTTGCAAGCACAAAGTCCTGAGTTCAATCCCCAGTACCACATACCACAGTGCCGGGCGTGGTGGCTCACGCCTGTAATCCCAGCACTCAGGAGGCAGAGACAGGATGATTTCTGAGTTTGAGGCTAGTTTGGGCTACATAGTGAGCCAAGGGCCAGCCTGAACTACAAAGTGAGACTGTCTCAAAAAAAAAAAAAAAAAAAAGGAGTAAAATAAAAATCAAATTTGAAAATATTTCAAACATTTTTCGTTCTCCTTTTTTTCCTCTGAGACACTAATTATAAATAAATTAGCTTGCATGTAGTTCTTCCTTAATTCACGGATATCTTTTTTTTGTTGGGGATTTGGATAGTTTTTATTGGTATGTTATGAAGTTTACTGACATTTTCTTTTTATATGTTGTCATCCAGCAAAATTTCTATCCTAGAAGCTATCATTTACATTTCTAGAGACTCATTTGGTTCCATTGTCCCTTTTATATTTTATGTTTTCTTTTAAATCAAGGGATAGAAGATAGGGCCTTTGTATCAGATCTAACCAGTGGATTACTTTTATGCATCTGGTGATTAGAGAATAGTTTTTACATTATACAGGAGTGAAGAAATACAGAAGAGAGACGAAATCTGGCTTACAAAACCTAAAATACCTGTTAGTAGGCCTTTTACAGAAGAAGTTTTCTACTCCTGCTTTAAATCTGTGATTTAATTCATGTAATGATACAATAGCTATTTTGAAATCCTTGTCTGCCAATTCGGTTATCTGTGTCATTCCTGGCTCTGTTTCTATTGATTCATATTTTGTTATTATTCTGCATTATACATTTAGTTTATTTTTTATTGGCTGTTGTACATTATGAGTGTTACATGGTTCAATGCTTGCATTTTGTGATCTTCATTTAAAAATATTTAGGTTTGCTATGACAGGCTGTTAGATTACTTATAGATCATCTTCATACCTCTGATGGTCTATTTTTGGGTCTAAATTAAGCCTAGTATCACAGTATGACTTTTCTGGTGTCTCTCCTCCATGCTCTGTACATTCAGCCAGGTCTGTTTGTTCTGGCTAACAAGCAGTACAGTCTCTCTTAGGCTCTTGATAATGTTCAGTGTGTAGCTCTCTGGAAGGGAGCCAGCTTTTGCTCTGCTCTGTGGAGTTTCATCCCACACAAGCACAGATGAGTATTTAGCCAAAGACTTGAAGCAACTCATATGGATTTATGGCTCTCTTTCTTTGTCATCCTCTTCCTCCCGAGTTGTATCTGCTTATTACACCTGAACTCTTGTTTCTGATCCTTCAACTCAGCAGAGCCCTGGGCAGTGCTTGTGTCTCATCTCCTTGCCGCGCCCTGGAGATTGTCTAAAGAGGAGAAAAGATGGGCCGTCGTGAAGGAGAAGAGGCTACTCTTCTTCTCTCGTGGATTGCTGTGCTGTGCTGCTTATAGTCCACTTGTTTCATCCATTTGTCTAGTTTTCTGCTTGCTTACAGTGGGAAAGCAAGTTCTGCATCAGGGACTTCAAGAGTGGAAGCCAAGGACATAGGTATTTGAGGCAGGAAAACTTATTTTCAGGTTCCGACCCTGTACTTACTAGCTGTGCGCTCTGGGCCCGTCATTAACTTCTCTAAGCACTGATTTCACCATCTGTAGAAGGAGGATAACAATAGGACTTTTTGTGGTGATTGAGGCAAGACATATCGATATCAGCACAGTGGCAGGTAGTAAGTGCTCACCACATGATGGTTATTATAAACCCCTCATTTTTGGGAAGGTACAAGGAAATAAAGTCACTTGTAGAGTATCATGTATCTAGTCCGTGGTAGGGTTGATCTCTCTCTCTCCCTCACATACTCTAAAAGAGGCCCCTGTTTTATGTCAGCACAACCATGGATACCTCACATATCAGTTACATAGACCAATGTCAAAGGGCTCAAGTGCAGGACACATTTGTGCAGAATGTGGTAAAAAAAAAGAAAGGCTGTTAATCAAGATTGGTTCTGAGTAAAGCTTGCTGGGTTAGACAACACATTGTGGCGAGATACATGCTAACGTTTAGATCGTGTGGGTTACTTCCTTACTGAGCGTCAGGTTACAGTGTCTTCTTCCACTGATTGGCTCAACTGGTACGGTTCTGATTGTCTCTGCTTCTCACTCTCTCTCACCCCTGTTACTGAGGGGCTGCGGTCAGACTGACTCTACCCCTTCCAGCTGCCTGCTGTTCCTGGGGATACCCCCATGCCCTGAGGTCAAGCATTGAGGAAGGTACCCAAGGAAGCAGGTAGCTAGCACACTGAAGACGGCGCCAGGACGTATGTACCAGAAGGGATATCTGAGGCGGCAGTTCATGATAAAGCTATGGAGGTGAGCCTCACAGGTCCCGATTTGGACAACCCAAGTTTGAGTATGAGATTGATCTGGATTTTGCTCCTTACACTGTCACTTACTAGCTGAGTGACACTGAACAATCACTTAACCTCGTCCAGCTTAGCCCATGAAATGTCAATATTAAGTGCTGAGATTAGATGGGATAATACATGCAGAGCACTTCGAACACAGCAAGTTGAAGAAAATAAAAAATTCCTGTTTCCAAAATCTAGCTTCCCTCAAGTGTCCTTCTACTCTGCTTTCTTCCAGACTCTTGGATAATTAGGAGCCTGAAGACTCTCTGCTGAAGTTGGTCCGATAACTAACTTTATTCCTAAGCATAGATCCCAAACAACATTCAGTCTGGAGACCAGAAACCCCATGCATTTTTAAACACAAGATTTAAATGTTAAGATTTGTTTATTAAAGTAGCAGAGGGGTAAGAAGGTAAAAAGGAACCCTACACAAATATGAAAATAGCAAGTACAGTGAGCAGACCTGTCCCTGGGACTGTTCCCGTCAAGGAGGACGAGGCAGGCCTGGCATGGGAGCGCATGGACGGAGAGCCCCGCTCTGCCAAGCTGGAGTTGAGGCCTTAGAGCAGGAGACTGTGCAGTAGCTGGGCCTCAGGAGCCCAGTGCAGGGTCTCCGCGGAGGTGAGCCTGAGGCATCTGAGGAGGGGAGGCCGCTGCTGCCTGTACTACCCTGAACCTCTTATTATCGAAACTAATTGTGGCTCTAAGGTGAAAATTTTTGTTGGAAAACACTTAGGGAGACAGCAAGCAAATAGAAAGGAAAAAAAAGAAAACCTCTTTAGACTTCTGGCTACTGGCAGAGCCCAAGAGACCCACTGGCAAAGGAGAAATGCACTTCTCTGAGTCTCTGCCCAAGTGTCAGGAAGCGGAGTGCAGAAGGGTGAGTTGGAAGCTAAGGATCACTAGCTCAGAGACCCGTGCAGTGTGTTGTGTGCGTGGATCTCTGACCTTTTCCTTATCTCCCTGGCTCCTGATTCCCAGATCCATTTCCTGTTTATAAGCTTGGTTCCATGCTAGAACTGGCTACTTAGTCCCACCCATATAGCTCTAATTTTGGGGATTTTTCTCCTTGATTTTGTTCTGCATTAGTTAAGATTGTTGGGTGCAAGTAGGAGTCAAGGGACTTATACGGGATGGTGTCCGTGAAGACAGAGTTCAGCTGGGGGCAGTCAAAACAGGAAAGCAGCACCGATGGTCTGCCCACCCTGTCCTTGGTCTGGTTTTCTTGCCAGGTTCCTGGTTTTCTGTCATTTTAGGCAGACTTGCATGGCAGCCTTAGCTCTGGGCTTGCAGTGTCGCCACTGTGTGGAAGCAGAAGCGAGGATCTTCTCCCTCTTAGCTTTAAATGGACAACTCCAGAGACTTATTGGTCCTGAACCCTGCCCTTGTGCAAGGAGATATGATACATTATGCTCATAGCTTAGCTAAGTCTTATGTACACTGTGAACTGGTGTGACTGGAAGAAACAAATGAATGTAGTGGGGAAACAGTCAATATTATCCATGATAATTTTTATTTATTTATTTAATGAAAAGCACCATTTCCTTATCCAGGTTAAAAAAAAGACTGATGGAGGGCCGGAGGGTTAGCTCAGTGGTTCCGGCGCCTGCCTCGCAAGCGCAAGGTCCTGAGTTCGATCCCCGGTAACCACATAGAATGCTGGGCGTGCAGACACGCCCACCAATAATCAACACTGCATACCACAATGCTGGACGTGGTGGCTCACGCCTGTCATCCCAGCACTCGGGAGGCAGAGACAGGAGGATTGCTGAGTTCGAGGCTTGCCTGGGCTACATAGTGAGCTCAGGGCCAGCCTGAACTACAAAGCGAGACCCTGTCTCAAAAGCAAAAAAAAAAAAGACTGATGGAGATTGTGCACAGATAGATTTAGGATGAGCTGTTTCTTCATTGTATTGTTGCAGCTGTAAACCACATGTAGTCAAGAGTCAAGAGTCAACGTGCCATTTTGATAGGGCTCATATGAACTTTAACACAGGGTAATTGAGGCACTCAAAAATAATCTCCCCTCCCCCTTTTAAAAATTAAAGTTTGGAATCACCTGGAGAAAACCAGAAGACTCCCCAATCTATCACAATATATCACACATGACTAGTCTGATTAAATCTTAGCTTTTACTTAAAAGATGGACTAGAAGAGTAGAGATTGGGAGATACATATATCCACAGGTTTTCAGGAGAAGAATTAGTAAATTAGACCTTATAGATGAATCCAAAGACAATCTGCTAGGTATAATTGGAGATTTCCAAAGAAATATGACATGTGGTCCTATCCTCTATTGGGATAATAATATAATTGGGAAGACAAGATTAACACATGACTTGTTTCTCAGCAGCTGTTCCAAACTGTCACATCTCTAAAGTCTTCAGTCCTGCCTTCCTATCCTGCCCTCCATCTTTCCTCACCATCTTTCTTTTCTCAACTTCTATTTTACCATATATATGCAGGCTGGTATGCCAGTTGGGGCTCAAACAGGGAAACAGAACCATTAGAATGTAGATAATAAGAAATTCATCATATAGTTGGTTTACACTATTGTGGGAGTTTGATAGGTAAGTTTAAAATTCATAGAGCAATTTGTGAGGATTGTATACATTTGATTGTATACATTCTTTCCTTATATAACTTGTTTGGATAACCATTTTTTTCTCTTAATTATTCTTTTAGGGTTCCAAGCTTAACCTCTGGCACTATCTTTGCTTCTCACTTTTCTATCTCCCATATGAGTTAGTGGTTAAGGCTGTAGTAGTTCTTCATGATGATTCTTACATTGCCTTATCCACTTCCATTTTCATGAATACCTCCCGAGTGTGAGCCCTTAGCTTTGATTTCTGAACTATTTTATTAGGTTTCTATTAAGAGGTCTCTGACTTTTTTGCTTTTTAATTCTTCTTATATAATACCACTAGACTGTTAGCCTTAAAATACTTTTAGTATGTCACTCCTATAACAAGATTATTCTATGAGTTAAAATTACGTGTGTTGACCTAGCAGGAGTTTATAATAAACTTTTAGGTTAATTTGCAAAGTATTGTGCATAATGATATGCTATATTTTACTTAATCAATGACTATCTATTTGTATATGACTGTATGAGCATAGAAATTTGGACAAAAGAAAATTAGGATAAAAATTAGGATACATTGAACTATTTATTTATTTTTGAGACTACTCGCTATGTAGTTTTAGCTGACCTCGAACTCACTGTGTAGTCCAGGGTGATCTCCAACTCATGCCAATCCTCCTGCATCCCCTCCTGAGTTCTGGGATTATAGGCATGGACATTGCGCTGTTAACTTTGCTTCATGGATGGTGGTGATTCTCAGGTTTGACTCTGCACTGGAATCCTTTAGAGAGCAATCTTTTTCTGTAAAGTCTGAGAGCTTTGTGAACTTTATGGACTCTGCTCTAGACTCTTTTTTGATTTGTTAAGAATCCTTTAAAATATAAAATTCATTTTTTTCTCTCAAAATAAACCATAGAGGTTTTACTTAACCTGGATATGGCTTGGGCTTCATAACTGTAATAGCTCTTCATGTAAGTCTAATATTTTGAGTACCATTGATAAAGTTCACTCTGAGTGAACTTTAAAAAAAATCGTTGCCAGGCGTGGTGGCTCACGCCTGTCATCCCAGCACTCGGGAGGCAGAGGCAGGAGGATTGCTGAGGTGGAGGCTTGCCTGGGCTACATAGTGAGCTCAGAGCCAGCCTGAACTACAAAAGCGAGATCCTGTCTCAAAAAAAAAAAAATCTGTTTTACCTATAGGAACCCATGTACCCAAACCCATTCAAGACTATGTAGTTAGAAATGAACCCATCGGGGGGAAAAAAAAAATGAACCCATGGGCTGGAGATTTAGCTCAGTGGTTCCAGCACCTGCCTAGCAAGCTTAAGGTCCCTGGTTCAATCCCTGTTAACCACATACAATACTGGGCATGGTGACTCATGCCCACCGGCAATCAGTACCACATACTGCAATGTTGGGCATGGTGGCTCACACCTGTAATCCCAGCACTATGGAGGTAGAGGCAGGAGGATTGCTGAATTTGAGGTTTACCTGATCTACATAGTGAGTTCAGGGCCAACCTAAACTAAAAAGTGAGACCCTGTCTCAAAAAGATCTCTATGGGTCAAAGTAAAAGTTGATGTACATATCACATATAATCTAGTTATACACATATACATTATATATGTCGGTTCAGTGTGACCATAAAGTGTAGAATCTACCCGCCATCAAAGGGACACTCTATGATCCAGGAATAGTGAGAGCTGATTTGCCTGAGCCATTCAGGCACTGTTAAGTTCTTTAACTTCGGGTATTGTTTTTTTTTTTTTTTTGTCTCAGAGCAACATTAAAAGTGACTAAGGCTTCTATGTACGACCCACTACACAAATAGTTGAGTGATGGGCGGCATTTACTGGATGCAGATGGTCTCTTCATGAAGGGGACAGGTTGGCTCCTTCAGTTTCTGGACCGTCTTTCCCTCCCTCCCTTCCAGAGCTCTTGAAGACCTGCACTACCGTGAAAAAGGGAACAAGAGCTGCGGCCCCCAAGCGGAGATGTGTCTGTGACATGCTGAGTTGCGTTATTTTGACTCATAAGAGATGGCTGCTAAATTTTTAGGAGCTTTGCCTCTTGGTTGTTGAACATGGTCACTGTTAAAAATTGAATTCTGTAGATGTACAATTATATAAATTATATTGGAATGAAGTAATGTTTATCACTTATCACTCATTTTACTGGTTTACTTTTTTTTTTTGCTTCCTTTGCTTTGGGTTTTTTTTTTTATGTGTATTGTATCACACAGTGGAGACTCTGAAGAACGGTGTAGTGTCGCCCAGTTCTTCCTTGCTGTGCATTCAGAGCTACCACATCAGTAGCTTGAACTGTGCTCCTCAGGGTCGCAGGGGACGTGCTGGGCCCCGGGAGGTAAGACACGCAGTGAGCTGAGCTCAGGAGTGGGGGCTTGAAGCTTCAGCACTGTTCTTAACATAATCACACTATGTGTATCTGTACTTAATTGCTCATATAATACCTACAAAACGGCTCGGTGTCATGCAGTTTGCCATACGCAGCAAGGACATGCGGAGGGATGTGGAGCCCTGCGTGGGAGGGTGCCTGATAGGCACGGGCGCAAGGGTCTGAAAAAAAAAAGTCTGTGCATGACCTTATTTTGAAAACCAATTGGCTACATGAACTTTATGATGAAGAGTTTTGTATACTTATGATTATTTGTAAGTGACTAAATGATACCATAATCTGTATCCTTTGTATCAGTAAATTTAAATAAGCATGTAAAGCTCTAGCTTTCTCTGGATGGAAGCAGCAAGCAGTGTGCTGGTGAACGAGCACACTGTCACATGTCTTCTGTTATGGATTCTTGTTCACGAAACAACAGGGGCCCAGAGGTGAGAATCCAGGAAGAGAAGAGGGAGACCGAGTTTCTCCTTGGGTTCTGCATATAAACAGAGTGCAGAGGACAAAGGAATCTCACATGTGAAGGGGGAACTCCATGCTAGACAGTGTAAAGCCCATTAGCATTTTGGGAGCCATCTGAGATGGATACACTTCCCAAATTTAATGCTTCTGGACAGATAGGGGTCTTTGAGATATTAATGCAGATATTACCCTGAAAGCCCGAGTTGCCTGCAGCAGCAGCTGTGGGGGAGGAGCAGGAGGTTGAAAGAAAGAAAGTCGAGTCTCTCCCCCTCCCCCTTCTTCCCGCAAAAGATCTAATTTACTTGTTAGAGACCTCACATTGTTTATCCAGACTGCCTATTTTTTTAGTCCTAATTGATACTAATTAAAATCAAAATAAAATTACCACAGCAAAACTTGGCGGGGGTTTTGATCCACTGCCAGCCTGTGAGCCCACAACCAGTGAGAGTTACTATATAAATGCTCTCGTTTTGAAGCTTCAGGTATTTTAGTAGTAAATGTATGTGAGAAGAGAGGGGAGAGGAAAAAAAAAAAAGGAAAAAGAAAAAAATGACATCACTATCCTAAAATTTCTGTTGCACTTCAATTTTGGAAGATAACAAAAATAGAGTTTAACTGATCTGTATCAAGCTTGGCAATCTTTCAATCACAATCAGGAAGTAAACTTGGTAGATGTGAACAAATACTGATATAGACCTAGACTCTTTAGGATTTTGCCCTAAAGAAGTTCATCTCCTTTCCCCCTATATGCTGGTTATTTTTACGTGGAGAAAAATGGATTCACCCTAGGAAGACAACATAACTGACAGAGGTGTCTTGCACGTGCAATAATTATTCATCTGGAGGTTGGGCAGAAGTGCCTGAATGGTTCAAGACAGATGAGCTCTCACTATTCCTGCAAAAGAAAGTGTACCTTCTATGGTGGGTAGATTCTAAAGCTCTGTCTGATTGCCAGAATGCACCTTATGTTTGCAGTGAGTTGACAGTACCCTAAGTCATATCAACGGAGATTCGTGGAAGTATCTGAAGTTCAGGAGAATTGAGAATATGAGACTTTGATGTAGTTGTGGGTGTTACTATTTGTTGCTATGTGCTAAACATAGTACTAAATGCCTTACATTTTCTCTTACTATCTTTATAAAAACCTACAAGGGTCTTACTTCTGCAACTCCATTTCCTACATAAAAAGTTAAGCAATTCGTATGCTATTACATAGATTAAAAGGAGGTGAACTAGAATTTGACTTCAGCTTTGAAGGATTTCAAGACCCAGAATCTTCACCCATTCTGCACTGTCTCCATGGTCCTTTGTATTTAAGAGAAAATTACTTAAGCTTTTCAGGATTTGGCTTGCTCTCTTATCTAATGGTTATAATAGTGGGCATTGAGAATCATAATATACTGTATGTGAATTATGAAAGCTTTTGTGAATGTAATGTATCTTAATTCTAATTTTTGTATGAACATTATAAATGTGATGTAAATATAGGTCATTTTATTTGTTTTTAAGTTTATTCTTGGATTTGAATTGAATTACTAGAATAATAGGAAAAAATTGTTTTGGAGGTAATCAATTTGGAAATTCTAGCCGAGTGTGGCAGCATATGACTGTAATATCAGCACTTAAGGGGCTGAGGCAGGAGGACTGGTGTGAATTCAAGGCTAGCCTGAGCTATATAGCGAGATCCTACCTCAAAAAGATGAAGGAAGGAAGGAAGAAAAGAAAGAAAAAAGAAAGAAAGGAAGGAAGAAAGAAAAGAAAGAAGGAGGAATGAGGGAGGGAGAGGGAGGGAGAGAGAGAAAGAGATAGTGAGAAACAAAAGGAAATTTACAAATTCTGAGGATCATATTTTAACCTTATTGCGTGATACTGTGGAATTTGGACAAATTATTCAAACCTTCAGGGCCTATGTAATAATAGTTACCTCAGGAACTCTGGCGAAGATTAACCAAGGTGACAGGTACCTAATAAATGTGCAAGTTTCTCTGCCTAATCCTGACTCTTGCTAGATGATATGAAATTATCAAAACAGTAAGAATAAGAAATACTAATACAACTTTTTTTTTTGTTTTTTTGTTTTGGAGACAGGGTCTCGCTTTGTAGTTCAGGCTGGCCCTGAGCTCACTATGTAGCCCAGGCAAGCCTCGAACTCAGCGATCCTCCTGCCTCTGCCTCCCGAGTGCTGGGATGACAGGCGTGAGCCACCACGCCCGGCAGCTAATAGCACTTTTTGAGCTCATCTAAGCCAAACCTCTTTTTACAGATGAAAAGATGGAGTTAAGAGTAATTGATCCAAGATTACACAGATGTTTAGTTATAAAAAATAGAACAGGCACCCAGATTTCCTAATTTTTAGCTTTCAATTTAGTTGAGATACGTGTTAGTCAGGATTCTATTACCGTAACAAAATACCCAAG